>JAYMSW010001770.1:0-15394 GCA_036897725.1 Erodium texanum | reverse complement strand
CTTCACTTGTAAAATAATAGACATAACCGCCATCAGAAGCTACCATCAGAAACTGCCATCAGACGCTCCATTAATCATGCTCTAAGGAATAGTGAGCGTACATAGCAATCAAATTACAAAACCCGATGAGCATAATAAACTCTACGATTAATATATGTATGGGTATAACTCGCATACCGTTAAGCTAAAAGATACAACTAATAACAAGACCATAAAAACCCTTAGACAAAAATTACATATATATACAACAAACAAATACATTGATATCTAGATCACCGCCTTGCATAATAAATAAGCTGAGTTGAGATTTAAATTATCAAAAAAAATTTGACTAAAAAGTTAATCAGTATGTTAAAACAAATGTTAAGGATCACACCCACTTAACTATAACTTATTAAAATCGAGTTCAATCGTTAGGACTAATTGCAGTTATTTGTCTATGGTTATCTCATGTGTGTGTTTTAGTGTGTTGTGTGATCCGATCTGGTGATTAAGCGTTACATGAGCTATGCTCATTCGAAACTAATTAAGGAATTGATATTCCTACAAGTTTGGAGTCTATAATATTAATATCTTTTCTTATATAATCAATAATTCAATATATATATTTTCATAATTAATATACAACATAAGTGACAAATTTTTCAGAAAAAAAAAGAAAGAAGAAGAAGAAGTCAAGTTCAATTCAATTCGCTTGTTAAGTCAGTTTTATTTTAAATAAAATATAGTTTTAAGTTTAAATTAATTATTATAAAGAATTTGAAAGTGAATTTACTTTTTGAATATATCTTCCTGCGAATATAATTTTGAACTTGGGATTTTGTGGGCGCAAGAGAGGAAGTTGAAGATTTTACCTCCAAAGGCAACTGTAGAGTAGCAGTGACTTCCGACCAACGACGAAAAGGGAACGAAACCGCGAAACCTTCAGAGATCTGCTACGACAATGTCTCCGATCTTCTTCTCCTTCAATCTCTAAGATGAATCTGCCATCTCCTGATTCCGATTTCGACTCCTTCTGTTGCCGCTCTTCGTCTTCCGTTGCCGCCGTTCCTAGGGTTTCGTCTCCATCTGTTCCGACGCCATGACGACCAAGCGCGCTTACAAGCTCCGTATCCTTATTATAGTAGCATTTTCATTTTCTAGGGTTTTGTTTGTGACTGTACATATGCTCGATCTGATCGGTTGGGGTGATTTGCTTCTCGTTCGCGTCCCGTGGCTTTAGATCTCGTCTATGTGTTGCATTTTCGATTTGCTTGATTTGAATTTTGGTCGAGTCCCGCTCTCGGAGTTTTTGTGACGCCACATTGTGGTTGCGTAGGTGATTTGGTGATTTTGTTGTGAGCCTTAACCTGGTTTTTTGTTCAGAGGAGTTTGTGGCACATTCTTCTAGTGTTAATTGCCTGAAGATTGGGAGGAAGTCTTCGAGAGTTCTGGTTACTGGAGGTGAAGATCACAAGGTCAATTTGTGGGCTATTGGTAAACCCAATGCCATTCTGGTTAGTCACTTTCCTCCTCTTGGTTCATTTGCTTTTAGTTCCTGTATTATGTCTGTATGTATTTCCTTCTTTTCCTAACTAAAGGTATTGCATATTATCCATGTTAATTAGTTATATGCGGTTTATTAAAAAAAATAAGCTTGTGACTAGGGAGGCACAAATTAAGCCGCTCAAACTTTGTATTGGGCTCAATTCTTGTAGTTAGCAGTGTTTATAAATGTCTTTTCAATATTTTGTTTTTGTTTATTGGATTTAAGTCCCTGCCTTTATATATCTGTTGCAGAGTTTATCTGGACATACGAGTGGCATTGATTCAGTGAGCTTTGATTCCTCAGAAGTTTTGGTTGCTGCCGGAGCAGCAAGTGGTACAATCAAGCTTTGGGATTTACAAGAGGCAAAGAGTATGCTTTTCAGTCCCATTTTACCATCTTCATACGAAGAAATATGACAGTATCAAACCCTATTGAATATACTGTCTGACATGCCTGGTATTTTTTATTTTTCAGTTGTCCGTACACTCACTGGTCACAGATCAAACTGTATATCTGTGGACTTCCATCCGTTTGGGGAGTTCTTTGCCTCTGGTTCTCTTGACACAAATCTTAAGATATGGGATATCAGAAAGAAAGGGTGTATACACACTTACAAGGGCCACACTCGAGGTGTCAATGCAATCAGATTTACTCCAGATGGCCGCTGGGTTGTATCTGGGGGTGAGGACAACACTGTGAAGGTTAGAATTATTCCGATTTATGTGACAGAGTACATCCATCTTCCTCTTGTACTCGTAAAAGCTGAAAGAATGACCCATTTATTGAACAAAAAAGTATTATTTCACAAATATTCTACTTTGATTAATGTTTTTGGAGTGATCTTTTTTTTACTTACCATTTCTAAATGTTCAGGATACTGAATTTTATAGTAAAAACTAAAAAATGTTTCATTGCAAGTGGAACTGAGGAAAGCCCTAAAACCTGTTTGTAGCACTCTTCTTATGCTCTTGTCGAAGAATTTGTTGTGCATGTACATCTCAAGGATCCAATCTTACACGTGTGTCTTATGAAATGTGCTTCTTATGCATGCTGGATACCTTTTATTCGGTACATAGCAACAAAAACAACCTATTTCATTATAACATTCAGTGCTTCAAGATTTTAGGGTTGGAATAGTATAGATGTATTGTATGCACCATACGAGTTCTTGTTCTTATATGGTAATATATGCATGTATGATTCTCTAGGTTACTAGTGGTGTTTTCTTTGAAATGAACTTTACTATGTGCATTTCATTAACAGCTGTGGGATCTGACTGCTGGAAAGTTGTTGCATGATTTCAAGTGCCATGAGGGCCAGGTTAATTCTATAGATTTTCATCCTCATGAGTTTCTGCTGGCAACAGGTTAGTTATAGTTTTTGTTTTGAATTGCCTGGTGTATATACTTGCATCTACTGGATACATTTTTGCTGCTCAGCTACAAGTCTGCTTCATTTACATTTAAAAAAAAAAGTGAGACTCATGATTTTAAAAATTGAATTTTACTATGTTCATATGTAGTTTTATCCCTCATATATCATTGATTCCTTTCCTCTTTCATCCTCCAAACATCATATGGCAGCTTCAATGTGCCCTCCCCAAGTTTTTTTTTCTCTCTCTTTTAGTCCACTACCTCATACTGCAAGTTGGCTACTGAGATATTGTTTTATGACTTAGGTTTTCTCAACATGTTCGAGAATTAAACCATACATGGAGAAAAACTGGAAATTGACCATTTCATGACACATATTCAGTGTCCATCTGGTCTTCATACAGATTTTTCAGTTGTTTGAATCTCTTCATATGCTGGGGTCCTCTATGTATAGGAAGGAACACATTCATAGTTTCAAATTTACATAACAACTAGTCTCAGTTTCATTAGTTTTAGTGTTGATGGATATTTGTGTCTTTCATTTGTGTGACATTGAACACTTTATCTCACCTCCTAACTTGAAATTTGACTTCATATATTCTTTTTACTTTACCCTGCAGGTTCTGCAGATAGGACAGTTAAATTTTGGGATTTGGAAACCTTTGAGCTAATAGGTTCAGCTGGACCTGAGGTATGCCTCGTGTTATCAGTAGTATTGGGGTATAACTATTATTGGATGTTTGAAATTGGCCATGTACGGGTTTCCATGAATTCTTGTGTGCAAGAAAGTTCACTAAAAGATATTTTTCTTCTTGCTCGTTTTTAAATTCACTGCAGACCTCTGGAGTGCGATGTTTGACTTTCAATCCAGATGGGAGGAACGTACTTTGTGGGTTGCATGAAACTCTGAAGGTAATTTTGTTTCATTGTCATATAAGTCGATCAACTCTTATATGAATATAGTGCTTTTAGTCTATAAATGTTATATTGTTATGTAATTTGTTGTTATCTTCTATAGGTGTTTTCATGGGAACCAATAAGATGCCATGATTCTGTGGATGTGGGATGGTCAAGATTGTCTGATCTTAATGTTCACGAAGGAAAGCTTCTTGGATGCTCATTTAATCAGAGTTGTGTTGGAGTATGGGTTGTAGACATCTCGGTAATACTCTATACTTTCTTCTTCCATTTGTTTGTTGTTATTTTGTGTTTCTTTGCTTGTTTCCTTGCGCTGGTTGTGTCAGCAAGAATTTTTACTAATTTTTGGGTTAATTTTCTTTGCAGCGTATAGAGCCTTATGCAGTTGGAAATATGGCTAAGTTAAATGGTCTTAATGAATCTAAAGATACTTTAAGCAGGAATCTTTCAGTACTCAATGAGAACAGTGGAAAGGCTAGTTTAGCTAGGCTATCTGTTTCACAAAATTCGGATCCCTTGGTGAGGGAAACAAAATCCCTTGGGCGGCTGTCAGTTTCTCAAAATTCTGATACTGCTAAAGAATCAAAGCTTCTGGCCTGTATGTCATCCTTTTTTTTTTCTTTTGCAATGTTGCTGCTATCTTTTTCTATTTTGGTTGACTCATTTTCTTAAACTTTTACATCTATCTGATTGTCATTCTTGTTTCACAATTCATATGGTTGAAGCAACGGTAAATGTGCCCGGTACCCCTCAAAGGGCCAACATGAGCACTGGCTCAAAGATAACCTTGGAAAATTCAACAGCAGTTCCCACCACAGCTGCACAAAGAAGAAATCCTATAAAAGTCCATTCGACAGGCAATGCTCCAGTCTTCAACAGATCAGATGTTATTCCAGTAATTGTCCCTAGAACAAATATAAGGTTGGAGCAGGCAGCTGAGTCAAGAAAAGAATTTGGTCTTGCTGGAAGAACAATGCCATTTTCATTGCAGTCAAAGATAACTGATATGCGGAAGTCCCCAAATTCCAGAGATGAATTAGATAGACCAAGTGTCTCAGTTATGCCTGAAATGACTAGTTATAAGGGTACTGAAATGATTGGTGTTGTGGATAGGGATGCTTATCCTGCAGCTAAGGGTTCAACTCAAGGAACACTGGCAAATGAAAAGAACATGAAGGAAATTATTATTACCGGACCTTCCAAGTATGAAGTAAATTCAATGACAGAGCCTCCTAGTAGCTACCAGCAAGAAAGCTGTATGTATATTTACATTTACATTTTCAAAGTTCATGTGTCGTGCATGCTTTGATCCTTGGATGCATTTTTAATCCTTATAACTTGAATAAGTTTTAACCATGTTGATTGGTCAGAGGTCCTACTGTTATACGGTCTTCATATATGACTAAACCTGTGGGCTAGCCGGAGGTTTTATATTTCACTCGGAACATGGTCTAGGCTCAAGCTTGAAAGTGTATCATGTTAATAGCAAACACTTAGAAGAGGAGAAGGGGAAAGAGTACTTTGACAAGAAAGAAATGTCAAATGGGAGACAGTGACAAGCAAACAAGTGTGTGGATATGGTGATATTCAAGTAGTAGTACTAATGTGACATGTTATCATGTATGGACCTTTCTGTATGTACATGCCATCAAGACTTCTGCACAGATGCCACACTCTTCTCCCAGATCATTCATCCTATAAACTTCATATTAGTATTTCTTGTTTTGGATGTTTGCTTTATTGACTTACTTGGGCATGAGTTGATATAATCTTCAGATATTTATCTAATACTTATCCTTTACTTGAGTTTGAGTATTGTAATCTTCATGGCCGGGTTTTGAATATGTATATATCTTCCCCTCAGGTGAGAGTCGTGGGCATAAAACAAATAGAGATGCTTCTTCAATTGATGGTCAGAGAGGAGGTAAAGTGATATTTTATTACAGATCATGTTTTTAAGCAATGTATCCAACTTCTATCTCATTGTTTTGTTGAACACACCCAGGAAGAATGCGTTCACTTGGTGTGAATTGGGATAAAAAAGAAAGATCTCTTAATTCTGAGGGACCTTCTACTCTTTCCCTTGGGGCGCAACCTACTGTTAATACACTCACTCTCAATTCGGTATGGTCTAGTTCTAACTGTACTTTTTCAGTTTCCTTTGCGTTTGTTTTCCCTCCCGTAGACAATGGAACTGAGTTACTGTCATGAGGGGAGCCTGGCCATATTCATTACTTCTTCCCTCAAACTCAGTTATCAGATATGGCTAATTTTTCAGTGGTACCCTTTGAACCAATTAGTTACAATGAGGGTAGAATTGGAGTGTCATAAAATCATCCTTAAATGAACACAAAAGGTTATGTGAACAGAGGGAGTGCTCTTTCGTGGTATGTCAATTAAAAATATTAGTAAAACAATGCAGTGGCTTGTGCTTATAAACACTATACTTTACCCTCTCCTTTAAGTCTCTAAAGTTTGACATTTATCTTTTTTTAATTACTCATTAGCATCATGGCATGTACACTTGTGTAATTGGCACACATAGCTACTAGTTGTCTGTTGTATTCCAAGAAATTCATTATTCTTTCCCCTGTAGCTTATAGTCTTGTGCTGTTTGTCCAAATATTTTATAGTTTAAGCAGAGAGGAAACCCTGCATATGGTGGAAAGGAAATGGTATCAGCAAGTGATGAGGATGCTATCGCAGATGTAATGGAACAGCATGATCAATTTATCAGCTCTATGCAGGCTCGTTTAACCAAGTTAGAGGTAATCTGACATCAACTCTGGAAATGAGATAACATCGTACATATGCTTCTTTTCTGCATATTACTCTCTACTCCTTTTTGCATCATCTTGTTATATCCCCTCTCTCTGGTGAAGGTTTAATTCTATTTATTCACTATAATGTCAAGTGGCAAGTAAAGGGTAATGTCTTTTTATTCCTGTTATATTTCATGAGAATGCGTAATTTATAACACCCTTGATATGACTGTTTTCTCCTGATCTTGATTTTGGGGGTTCAATGCAGCATAAACTAATCTCAAAAGGAATAATAGTCCACTCCAAATTTGATGAGAGAACTTTCCTGCATCGAAATAGGGTCAATTATTAATAAGAGTGAAGAGATATGAGATATATCTTCCTGATTTAGTTGAATTTGGATTAGTTTTTAAACCTTTTATTTGCAGATCATGATGATATTATTAGAGAATTACCTTTAAGTCTTTATACATAATTTCATTTTATCCCTCGTTGTGATCTATATGAAAATTAGGACGTATTCAGGAGTTCGTATTCTTAGATGAACCTGATTGCTGAATCCTGTCCTATCATTGTTTTCCAGGTAGTTTATAGATACTGGGAAAGGAATGACGTCAAGGGGGCTGTTGGGGCAATGGAGAAAATGGCTGATCATGCTGTATGTAACTTGAGCAGGATTGCTATACACCTTTTTTTTTTTTTTTTGGTGTTTGCCAATATTGTCAGATCTGAACTCTTAACTTTTTCATAGCTAATTCTGAAGATCTTTTTATTTATTTAAAATAACATGTAAAAATTGCAGGTAACTGCTGATGTAATCAGCGTTGTAGCGGAGAAAATTGACATTGTCACGCTGGATATCTGCACGTGTCTTCTACCACTCCTCTCATGCCTTCTCGAAAGTAACTTGGATAGGTAACAATGTGTTGTTTATTAGGTACAGCTTATATAGGAATAGTTACCTGCTAAGCCAAACTTCTGATTTTTACTTTATTTTAGCTGCTTCGCACAAGTTGATTAGTTACATTAATACAGAGGAAAAAAACTTCTGATTTTTATTTTTGATCAATTGTACCCGTCATGTTTTATGCGACGTGATGCTCTCTTCTGCTAGTTTTATCTTGGGTTCATATTCGGGAAAATCTCACTCAGCTACCCCTGAGTATGCATCATTCTCAACCATGTACCTCCAAGTTAAAAAGTTTTTGACAACCTCCTTCAGTTTTTTTTGCTCATTTTACCCTGATTCTGTCAACTTTTGGGTATGGAGAGACAAAAATACCCTCATGAAAAATATCAAAAGGGTAATTTCTTCATTTAACTCCTAAATGTTGACTGAATCGAGATAATAAACATGTTTACTTAATCTGGTGACACTTCATTGCAACAATAGTATCTTCCGATACGCAGCCCTCATTTCTCTTTTCTTATCATCTATATAGGCAATTAGGAGTCGGCTTGGAGCTACTCCTTAAGCTGATCAGAACTTATGGTCCGGTCATCTATTCAACATTATCTGCATCATCATCCGTTGGTGTAGATATCGAGGCAGAGAAAAGGTTTGTTCATCTTCACCTAACATGTCAAAACCCTCTAGTTCTTGGTCTGACATAGCACACTATCAAAATGGTCAATGCAGGATGGAGCGTTGCAATCTTTGCTTCGTGGAGCTCGAAAAAGTCAAACGTTGCCTGCCCACTCTCATGAGGTGCGTACTTATATCACTTTGGTCATGTGTCTATCATTTCAAGTTTTGCTACAGATGCTATATTTCTCTCTTCTTTTCCATCTTTTTCTGTCCAATAGAAGAGGCGGCGCTGTTTCAAAGTATGCTCAGGAACTGAATCTGGCTTTTCAAGAAGTCTCATAAATAACATAAAGGCGTGGGGTTGCTGATTTGACTTTAAAGGATTGATTTGTTTGCTGCTACAAGGAGAGTTGACTATATACATTTCGTAGAGGTCAATGGCCTGAAACTTTATGTTATCCCCCGTGGTCCCCACCGGACCTGGCATTGTATATGTGCATTTGCCGATTCTACATGAACAGAGTCTTGGGTCTTACGGGGCTAAGTCACTACACTACAAGCTGCTGGTTGCTGCACAGTTCTGGCAATTATGAACCATTAGCTGATTTGGGTGGAGACTATACCAACTCCTTGGTGCACACTAACCCGATATCGAATTGTAACTTACACACTACAAACAAGATTGAGCTTGGGAGAATGTATCTATTTATATTAATTATCAGAACAGTCCTAGGATGGAAATGAATGTGTGATTTGTGAGCTACACACAAGGAGGCTTTTCTTTTGATGAATGTATATGGCATGTCTTTTTTCTTTTTATAAGTTCACAGCCTATTGTTTCATATAACTATTGGAAATTTAGAACATAATTTACATCCCCACCCGGAAACTGAAGTCAATTGTCAGTAGGAATGACAATGGACGAGTTGTGTATTGACCACAACCCTACACCAGTTTTTTGTCACAGAAATATATTTTAATTAAATAGAAAAAAAATAAAAATATAGTTACAATTTACATATCGAGTATGCTACTCAACCATGACCCTATCCCTAAAATACCCGTATCCTAACCCTTGGAGGACAGTGATACTGAAAATGGCCATGGGTTAGCAAATGGTGACATGATTTGGTGACATCATGTTGTAAAAATATGACATGATCACTTTAAAAGTTCGAGGTAATAGCATAATACTCGGATACGTTTCAATGCTAGCGACATGATATTATCCCAAAATTAAAATAGTTGGTTCTATACTTAAAGTAAATATAATGAGTTGGTACAAGGAAGGCTTCACCTCATCTATTATCTATTACACACTCGTATGCCTACACAGTGCATTCCCCCAACATTTGGGGGTATCAGCACAGTATATAATATCACATTATGTGTATAGAACTTATCAAAGTATCCACTTTTACCTGAATCTTTCATCAAAAAGAGAATATGGCACTGAATATACATACATATGACAGTTATAACACTATTGGCGGGAAGAAAAGAAGTTGAAGTCGTTGTGATGGAATCCGAGTTCCCTCAACCAGGAAATTGCAGCTCTTCGGTAAACGGTGGTATTTGTGTTATCTGATGTCCTGGGATTTTGCCATAACCCTCCAAGCATCTTATAGGTGGAAACTGCAAATGGAGGGAGTGTGATTTCTTCTTCACAACTGCCTTTCAACTTGAACTTCATACCTTGGGGAAAGACTGGTTCCTTTCCTGGTGTACCATTTGCGTGCTCTGATTCTGAGTAAGAGAACAAAGCATGAGAGAGAAAGAGAGAGATCAAAGATATATTACTATATAGGTATGTTCCGGTGGAGTCTCAATCCACTTATGTCACACTTGGTTAGAGATTAATAGCTTATCACAAGATGGTCAGACCCGATTATTTTCATTTTGCTCTTTCATAATCTGTTCCCACTCAACAGGACAGATTCATCCAATGTTTAGAATTATAGCCCATGGTTTTATTCCCAACAATAGGAAACTCTGCATGCCTCTTCTTGTGTGGTTCTTATGGGGGAAAAGCTGTGCATGCTTCATAGTTTCCTTTAAATATCAGTAATAAGCGAACATCACAAGTATTCATATCAAATTCAGGATCTTTTTCTAAGCAAAAATGTTAGAGAGAAGGGTTGTGCTTTTATTAATTCCTAATCAAAAGTATCTAGTTTTGATACCCAAGTCGTCAAAGTGGTCAATTGACCTCTACATCACTCAAATGAAAGCGCATATAACAAAAACAAAAAAAAAGCCCTGACGACCGCATTATGTCACATGCAAATAATCAATATAGGCGAAGTTACGAAGCTAGCTAGTTTGAGAATCAGAACATGCAAAAATATATTCTATTGATACATTTGGTATTTAATAGTAGTTAACTGCCAACTAAGCATTAAAAGAAATGCTAGAACTTAGCATATTAGGAGGCAAAAGGGACAAATAACGTCAGAATATTTGTGTATCTAGTCATATCAAATTAGTTGGACTTTAAATATTGAGTTGAATCCTTTTACAATTTACTAGATATTTCAGTCTCCAATAAAATACATTAAGTTATTAGGTTGTAGTATGTTATATGCCCGAGATTGGATCTTGTTATGGGATAGGTGGGATACGTTTTAGTGTTCATTGGAGAGAACACAAGATCTCTTTTTGTGTTCATCAGAGAGAACAACAATCTCTTTTTAGATAAGCTAAATACCTTTCTTCATTGATTGCTTTATTCATTCTTCTAACCCCTTGATATAGAGTAGGGATTTCCTATTACATATATGACTAGTCCAAACTAATAAGGAAACACAATACTTTGTTGACAAGTAAACTAAACCAAATCACTAACCAAATTAACTAAAAATAGGAAATAAATAATAAATAGGATCCTCGTGCATTGCTGCCAAAGTTAGAGCACTATTCACGGGTTACTACTCACCCGGTACTATTCATGATTACTATTCATCAGCTTATTAATTAAGCACATAACATAGTAATTATTTGTTGGAATCTCTTACAAACTACAAGGCAAAATTCAGACATAGTGCATAGCCTGTTTTCCTTAATCCAAGACATGGCAATCATGTTTATCAAATGCCTGAATTAGGTAATGGAAGAGACTGTTGCAAAATCAAGTAAATTATAATGACACAAACACTGCACCCAAGAAGTAAGAGCAGTCCAGACTTAAAAGAAAAGGAAACAAACGGAGCCATTATTGTAACACACTTGAGAGAAAGACAGTATACCTTGAAAACATGTTGACAACGTGTGATAAGTGAGAAAACATGCACCCAAATCTTTCACATTTCCTACAACAGGAATCTGAGAGATGGGATACCTGGTAATCAAGAAAAACTCATATAAGAAAATTTTACCATCATACCATTTCAGCCAAGCAATCATGCTTCAGAAATATCAAGATAAACTACTTGAAGACTGGGAAATCATACATACCAAGCAATAGCAACCCAACTATAAGGAGAGAGATCTACGCTCCTGAAGTTCTCCAAACCTTTATAACTCTGGGCTAACTCCGAGATCTGATCAAATGTTTCATCACACATGATCAACAACACTAATGAAACTAGTTATCTATTCTATATTTTTCTACATTTCCCTTCTCTTAAGAAATGTGTATAAACCACACCAAAGACATCATATCTCAGAAATTGGAAAGATAACATAACCTAGATATTTACCTTTTTGCACAGTGGAAGTCTATCGTAGGGGCTAGATGTCTCATTGTACTGGTAATAGAGGTATCCAAAATGATTCTTTGTTTCGTCAATGATGGTATCATCTGATGTGGTATTTAGGGTCCTACTTAGCATGTTGCTCAAAGGCATAGGTAAATTATTGCTCTCATTCCTTGTGGAAAAATATTCATGCAAAGTTCAATGAGTAAAAACTAGTATTGGTATTGTAACTACCATTAACAAAGTTGAGTTACGAAAAAAAAACACGTTGAAGCACACCTAGAGTTAAATGGTTCATGAGTATAGATTTGGATTGCTGAAAGGGAAGGTGAGTAGTATTGCATGATACTCTCTCCACTGTCCAACAGAATCGGGACACCAGCACCATAGGCACTCTGTTGTGAATAAGAATTCCACAGGTCACATAGCCGGAAGCAAGATGTAGAGTCTCTCTCCCATGCTTGCTGAAAGCCAGTTAAAGATTGAATATGAGTCCGAAAAATATGTAAATGTAAAATAAATAAATAAAAGTAACAGGCAAATATTTATATATTCAATCACAAATTTCAGTTTGCTCTTATAAGGAATCCAAGAGAGAAAAAGGATTATTTCTTAAGCATTCTGAACTATTTTTTTTTTGTAAATCATTCTAAACTATTTGATTTTATTCTTGTTCAGCTGCAAGCGGGGAAAAGGTACTCCTTGGTACAACAGCAAAGCTCAAGTCAGCAAAGCAGCAACAAATCAAAAGCAAGAGTAGTGCTGCATGCATAAACGACCCTCCCTGCACCTCACAATTATGGGAGCCTGGTGACAGCTGATTTTTTAAGAAGCACGTTGAGAAGAGTAGAATAGGAAGCAAAATGTTTTTTTAACGGGCTAAAATAATCACTCCTTAAATACCTAAAAAGCATTAAATGTACCTGAAAAGATGATATGGATTACAAAAATGAAAACATGATTCTTTTTGGCTGAATAAACACGTGTAAATGAGGTTTGAGAAACGCTTCACACGGTTAGTAAGGAAAAAAACAACAGATAATTCTCTGAAGTGGCTTTAAATATTTAGTCCTCCACACTTGATGGAAAATGATAAAGTCGTAGGCTAAAAAGGACAGAGAGAGGATCTTTCACTGCCCGAGAAAACCGCTCTCATGTCTAGTTAGGCGTTACTTTGACAATAGCAATAAATGCGAGCGACGGTTGCTCGCATATCCCTCCACTTCAGGAAGGCAATGCCAAACTTTTGGAGAAGTAAATGTGTAAATGCAATAATAACTTCCTTTAATACAATATAGCTTGTTAATTTTATCCGTACCGAAGCATACATAACTAAGGCAATAGTACAGGAAAATAAAAGGCGAGAACAGATTACTACTGCTAAAAATTCCCCCACCAATGTGATGAGGTCAAATAATTTCCTTCATCCTTAAATTTAGCACCGAAAACAACAGTAAGTTATCAATTAGTGGAGCAAGTTATTAATGCTACATGGATACCTACACATCAAAAGCTAATCTACTCAGGAAGTGGAAAAAAAAACCCAGAAAAACCACAATCAATGTCTATAAAAATGATAAGTGAATTAATATAGGAACAAAAGTTAATTTCAGATTCTAATCATACATCTACTACACATACATTCCAATATTAACAGATAAAAATCAAAGCAAACTGTTCTAGATCTGTTGGAATTAAGGGTCATCCTAGAATGGAGCTGAAGTAGATTATTGACATACAGGATCGTCCAAAAATGAAACAAAATCGTACAATAGGACCCAGCATCCAAAACCGGAAAAACAAGGAAAATACCTCAGTAGCAAATAGGTTAGGGACGGTGGGAGTAACAGAGTCCAGAAAAGACTGAAAATTGGAAAAGGTGGTGGTATTGGGAGGAGGCAATCGCCAATTCCAGAGAGAAAATGCCATGAATTTGGATCTAAAAAACAGGCCCTAACCTAACCCTAACTCTTCACCAGTCCAAGGACTAAGCTAGTAGCAAAGACGAGGTGGTGGTGAATGAATCAGGGCTTGAAATTGGCGAAAAAAGGGAATATCTATATATGTATGGTGAACACACACAAAAGGGTCAATACTAGAGAAACGTAAATCGCAATCGAAGACCTGCGATTAGGGTTTGGAGATGAACCTGAAAAGGGGGCGAGGAAGAGAATTAATGAAGAATTTCTGGATCGTCCAGCGATTGACACTTCGATTGATTTGTTCTTTGGCCTTTTGTGCCACATGTTCGTCATTTCTTCAGGCCAGGCGTTGAATCAACCAACCAGAAGCAAAATCGGTTTCGTGCGTATATGGAAATAGAATTAAATGTTGCAGATGAATCCAGAAACGGAGCATTGTCAGCTGATCATCATCGTCGACGACGACGACAAAAATCCTCATCGGCGCCTGTCTTCTCCTTCTTCTCTCCGATTCCGATCCCATGTTTTCGATTTCGAATTTGGACCGAAACCAAAACTGTAATGTTCATTTCAACTGAAACTCACAATCTCTCTCTTTCTAGTGTGTACAGAATGAAGACCGTCACCTCTGCCTAGCACGCGCCAAGATTATGCATAAAATATAAATAAATAAATTTGGTGAGTTGATTAAAAAAAAAAAATTGGTGAGTTACATAATGTTATTATGTTAATATTTCTACATTTTGTAATGAGGACAAACAATGTTATTCTTCTTCTTTTTTTACAATAAAAATTATTTTTTAAAAGAATGTATGTAACAATTTTCAATTGAAAATATATTATTTTAGATTGGTACATATAAAATTGCACATGGATTGTTTAAGTTTATTTTTGTAATTACCATTTGAAATCATTTCATATTAGTGTCTTGGATTATATATGGAAACTTTGTCAACTTTTAAAAATAACTAAATCATATAACTTAACTATTTTGTGCATTAAAAATTATAAAATATTACCGTCGATCAATGTATTATTCGATTCACTATATAATTTATATGGCCAATGATATATCTAATCATCTTTTATAAAATATTTATACCTAGTCAATTTTTTTTCTTAATATATTTTTCAAGTGTAATTTATAACCTAAAATGAAAGAAACTATTATTATTTATAGTTACGTAAAGTAATCTCATTTTTGCCATAAAATAAAAACAGTCCAAAGGAGACACTCTACTGATTCAAAATTCAGACCTTTTTACATGGATTTGAATCTCACAGAGACAGACAAGAAGGGATTAAAGATGAATTTAGTTGTAACTTGTCAAAATAATAATATTATTTAGTCTTTTTTTTCACTTGGTAATGTTTCAAATACTACCTTTCTAAATCGGGCTGTAAAACGGACCAGGTGCACAAATGCTAGTTTCCTGATCCAGCGAGTAATGGGCTGCTCCAATGGCTCATTAGTGTAATTCTGTAAAACCTGGTACGGCCCATTTATGGGAAGATCCAGCTTCGGCCCAACCAAATAGTTGGATTCGGATTAGATGTTTCAATCCTAATCTGAGTCTGATTAGTGATCAGTACTCCAAATACGCTTCTATTAACTAAATTGCCAGTGTATATATTCACGTAGTCTCATGAAGCAGAGCATAATCACAG
>JAYMSW010001769.1:0-15395 GCA_036897725.1 Erodium texanum | reverse complement strand
CTCGAAAGTTACGTGCTAAGATATACAATCCTATGTCGGATAAACAGATAATAAAACGATCAAGATCTGACCCGATATGTTTGGCTCGTTTTAGTTGAATTTGCATTGTGGAATAGTGACTACTAAACTATTGCAGGGAGCTCAGTTGGCGGAACAGAACAAGCAATTCAAGCATCATATGGTAATTATAAATTTTAATGATCATATAATACTGAAATTTTTTTCGTGATAATGGCATAACATTTCTGGGGTTGCAGATGATTATGTCGATTGCACGTAAAGAGCCCGTCATTCTCCTCGAGTTGTCGGAGAATATTGGGGTCGAGGATGACGGGCAAGAGGGCCGGTCACCGGATATCAGCCTGGAGAATGATAGCTCCGATACCACTCTCAAACTAGGGTATGTATATATATATGTTCCTTAATATATAATTATGAATACATATTTATCAAAATCCAATACATGTATGATTCCATAGGCTGATCTATATCAACTGATTTATTTATCTGTTATAAAACATAAAATTACATGTTTTTTTTAAAAAAAAATAATAATAGTTTAGTCACTAAGTTATTTACACTACTGATAATTCGAGGATATAGATTAATTGATTTGAAAGCTATATATCACAATATTTTCCTGTAAATTTTCCCCATTAATTTTATGTTCTTTTATTTTTTGAAAATTAATTGTATGTTCTGAGTAAAACTTTATGCATTATGCATTTGATATGTTTTTTTGCAGGCTCCCCATTCTCGATTCGAAGTAGATTTGATGAAATAAAATATCGGTATATTGATTTATATCGCTATCAGAATTTAAGACTCGGACGGTTGATTATTATATTACAAAATTAAACCATTGAGTATTTGAAAAAATAAACTCTCGTAACAGACAGAATAACATTTTTGTTTGAGTGCATCACACCATAATGCTTTTTAGGCGATGCAGTTTTGAAGGCTGGATCGCCCAAATAAATAAAAGGACGACACAAAGGTGTTCTGTTGAATAACAAAAAAAATGTGACTATATTCTTTCAATTATTTGATATAAAGCCTTTGACATTGCTTTGTTTTCATGTTTGAATGGTTAAAGTTTTATATGGATTGTATCTATGTAAGATCTGAATAAGCAGAGCTACTATGATCATCATCGATAGTGAGTTATCGTCTTCGTTTCCCACAAATTTGCAACAAGAAAATAAATAAAAATTGTTCTTAATCGGTTATGATACATATCTTTGTAATCGTTGGATTTTCGGTGTTTTTTATTTAGAGATAAATACAAAAGGTAACGTTGAACTAACTTGGTTTTGCAAAAACTAACAGTGAACTATTAAGTTTGCAAAAAAACAACGATAAAAAAATTTTCCGTTTGTAAATTGACTAGATATGACCATTCTACCTCCCGACTTAAGGGTAGGGTATTTTAGAGTTTGGTTGGGGGAAAATGATAGTTTCAGGGTTAGTTTTGAGGATAGTGTAGTTTAGGGTTTACTTGGGGAGATGGGTATTTTGGGGATTTAAAAAAAAATGGTTTGAAAACTGTTAAAGTTAACGAATTACAAACGGAAAATTTTTTTACTGTTGTTTTTTACAGACTTAGTAGTTCACCGTTACTTCTTGTACATATTTGTTTGGGGACTGTTAGTTTTTACACTTAATCCTTTAATTATTGGAGATGTTTTGGTTAGTATGATTTGGTTTATAAGGGCAAGGCTAACAGGCAGTGTCGAGTATTATTAAAGTTCGATATTAATACTGACATCACATGCAAAAATATTAACACTAGTGTTGACGTTGTATACAAAATTGTTGGTACCGGTGCTAAAGATGGGGCGACTCTCCGCAAGAATTAATTGACCGAGAAAACAGGCTTTGCTTAAAATGTATCTATGAAGCTGAGTAATTGAAAATGTATTTGAACTATTAATCATAGATTTTATTGATAAGAAAATATAGTTAGATATTAAGTTTCAAATATCATGATTAATCGTTTTTCTTTGACTTCGAACGGGGGATGTTGGTAAGTTCTCAATAAAAATCAGGAGGAGTGTATTGTCATTTCATATAATTAAAATTGGGGAAGTAGAATAATCAATATTGTATATAAATTCAAATAGTCTTTAGATGATGTAGGTAAACGGGTTGAGTGTCTATTGAGTTGTTCAAATTTGATTCGATAAATATTATGTTCAAATTTGTTATAATCAACTCTAAGTTGTTTTTAAAAAAAAATTGAGCTCAATGACGAGTTCGTTTGGCAAGTGAGACAAACTCAAAACAATTTTTTTAAGTCTTCGATTGGTTTTAGAGTCGATGTGTTTGTCATTTCATTATATTTTTATTTAATATAATTAACTATTTATAGTAACAATAAACCGAGTTAAACTGAGTCGATCCCAACTATTTATTATTTAATCAATCAGTTTTATTGAATATAATTAACTTTTTTTGGACGAAACTTTTAATTTAATATATATAATAAAAACAGAACGAATAAAGACAGGTCGAATTGAATTTTAAGTATAAATGTTCATTTTTAAACACAGAATTTAATATGATAAACTTATTTGAATTAAATTAAGGGTTAATTATATTTAAGTACCTTCATCTATACTCGGATTTCAGATAGATACCCTAATACTTGTTATTGCTTTGACGAGTACCTAAAGTTTCTAAACCTATCATTGTTAGTCATTTCCGTTCAAATCTATTTAATTTCAAAGTGAACTGACAAAAATATCCTAATTACTTTTCAAATTCATACTATTGAATTTTTTATTATTTGTTCTTGAGCTTGGATTTCGCATTAATACAACATAATTTGCCTTAGATTTTGATGAAGTGGGAATATCTAATTCACCAGAAAATTAGCAACCCAACTTCTACATAACAGAGAACAACAATAATCAAACACATACAAACCCAAATGGGCAAAACCGGAAATATATCAAAATTCGACGAAGAGCTCGTATATCTGCCCAATATCAACGACGTTTCCATGAGAGTGGGGAAGGGTGGAGGAAGCCATGGAGTATCGCACATACACCGCCGCAATCTAGTTGCCCCACCGCGTCGGCAGCCGCAAAACATCGACGTTCTCGCGGTGCAGGAACGGGTGAAGGAGCAGCAACCCAGTGGCCTCGTCCTTGAGCAGCTTGTGCGAAGCAAGATTCTACGGGAAGAAAGCGAATTTCGCTTAGAGCACTACCTTCGCCATCGATCTGGAGCTCGAATTATATCTGAAATTTGAACCAGATCTGAGGTTCAGCTCTGCAGCTTATTTTGTGCTCCGGGGGTCTCAAATTTGGCCGAATTTGTTGCCGACGTCCTCATCCTCGAGGTGCCAAAGAGTTTAATCTCTATGTTTGGATAGTAAGAGAGTTGTGGGGGAAGAAAGAGAGTGTGCAAAATTTTAGATTGGAAAAGATGTTAAATTCATATAATAAATTGATAATAGGGAATTTGTAAGTGTTTCTTTTTTACAAAATAATTAGTAGATATGAATTGATTGAAATCTAATTTAATTTCAGATGGTTTGCTAATATGAATTGATCAAGAACATGAATAAAATTGATGAGTATCAAGAACACGAACATTATAGAAGGATATTTTTATCATTTATAAAAAAATTATCATATAAAGCTAACAAAAGTTATAGTAATGATACACTTCTAAAGTTTAAATACTCGTTAAAGCAATAACAAGTATTAGAATATTTATCTAAATCTGAGTATAAATTAGAGAACCGCGACCTAATTAATTTTTAAATTAAATCTCGACAAATTTAAACTTGGTTGAACTTGTTTTATATAGTTTCTCAAAAGCGCCCAATTCCATACCGCATCACAGCGCGTGTCTCCACTCCCCTCATAGTGATCTTTGTTTTATTTTATTTTATCAGTAATTGGGAGTAATATTTTTTTTTTTTGAAGAAGCGTTCCCTCTCTCCTCGGTCCCGTCCACGGAACTAGGGCACGCATTCCCACCTCCGAGATCTCTCGTCGACCCTCTCCGGTCCGTGCTCGCTCACTGAGTCTCCACCGAGTTTCGTCGCCGAGTCACCCGATCCTTCGCGATGAAGAGCTCAGGTCTCGAAGTCTTCGATTTCAGCGAAGAAGACGAGCTTCCCGATGTGGCAGCGGGGAAATTTCTGGAGAAGTTCAAAAACCCTAATTCCAAAGATAATGCGCTTCTGAAGTATAAAATTCTCGAATGCGGTGAGTTTTCTGTGGCTCAATCGTTATCGCCTTTCATGTTTGGTTGTTCTAGTTCTGTAGGATGATACGCTCAAGTCCATTTTCAGTCTTAGGTGGGAAATGTGAAACCTTACTGCTCTTGTTTGATTAGTCTGAGAGATTAGAAGGATAATGGGATGCTTAATTTCATTTCTTTGTATCAGTTGTGATATGATGAGTTCTGTGTTCTGTATTTTTCTGATAAATATGACAATTTAGCTGAACAGGTTGTTTCAGACCTTAATGGAATTGTGAGTGGATTGAATTATGTTGAGTAAGGCCTGCCCGGGGCTATATTAGCTGTGTACATGAAAATTTAAATTAGGGGGTCCATTTTTTTTTCCAGCTCGGGTAATATGCATTACGATATAATCATGATATAAGTCGGTAATTTAACATCTATGGAATTCAATAATTGGGCAATAGTGATTGAAGTTCAAGAGGGGTTATTGCCACTGATTGTCAAGCTCACCTTGATGTGGGAGGGTTTGAGATTTGAGCCAAGTGTTCTCTTTGACCAAATTGAGAAAACCCCCTTTGAAGTTTACCCGTTTCTATAGGAGTCATAGTTGAAATCGAAAGCTGACTTCCTGTTTTGCTTAAGTGGCCGTAGACTAGTTGATGGACTAATTTGCATCAAATATAATGCTGAAATGAAGAAATTATTTACCCATTTGGTGGAAAGGCGTGCGCCATAAGTTATAAACTTATAACATTTCATGCATGTCCATGATCCTTTATTTCCTATAGACGAGAAGTCGAGAACTATTTAGCCATTATGTTCCTAGAACTAGTGATTTGATAGTGCTTCACGACATTTGTATCTTCTTTCTCGTGTAAAATGTCCCTGTATTCTGATTCGTTTTATTTTATTTTTGTGTTCTTGCTTATATTGTTTTCATATAAGCAGTTCTTGCTTTCACTCTACATGTGCAGGGTGGGTTCCATGCATATAATACATTATCAATGACATGCCTCTGCCTTTTCTGTTAAATTTTGTCTTATATTTTTTTTTCCAGTAGCCCAAGAAACCAGTGTTAAGAGAGATGTAGTCAGAAACACACACTGCGTAGATGTGGATTCAGTCAACTGCGATAAAAAGTTTGACAATGCTGTTTCAAGTACCCCTCTGTGTACAACTGGAGATGACTTTGCTAAAAATGTAGAAAATCCTAGGTTGGATGCTGCTCCACTATCCAATTCTTCTAGTCACGGACAAGGAGTTATATTAGATAATCAAGAAGCCCTTAGTCTCTTTGCTAAATCAGAGACAAGAGTTTCAAGCCTTCCATCGCCTTCACCGACGAAACACCTAATAAATTCTCATTCAGATGCCCCTCTCAAGGTACAGTAACTTGCATATTTGAACCAACTTGTATTCTATTTCAGAAACATATTTTCATGTTTATTTACTTATATTCATTTGTGCAGGTTGAGCCAGTTGGCATGTTTGCAGATGATGATGAATGTGTTGGTGAAAGCACTACATCAAGTCCTTCTGATATTGCAGAGGATGGGGGTATGATTTTTCATCATTTACAAGATTTCCACAAAGCGTGCAATTTCCTTGCTCATATATGTGGTGTACCTTGACCATTCATAGTTCTTACCATGTGTTGCTGCATAATTTCAGTTTCTCTGAATGGCTGGGCATCAGATGATTGCTTTGGCGATATGGAGATGGTAATAATTTATTCTTCCCGGGTATCATAAACAGTGGTAACGGATTGGAGAATGTATATGTTTAGTTATTGAAGTTACCATGCTAGAATAGATTAAAGCTTATCTCCTAGATTATCTTCAGCCATGGGTGATCATTGCTCCCGTATCCAACTTAAGATGTAATCTCCTTAACTACTTGGATCAAAGACCCGACCTGTTCAAACTGAATATTGTATAAAATGCTTAACATAAATAATAAAATACAAGTTTTAGGCAGAAAGTTATAACGACTGTTTGGACCCACCCTAAACTGGTGTATGTTCTATCCTGTACAGTCCTCCAGTCCAGATCATATTTGTGTATACACCTGCAGCAGATATTTAGTATCCCATTTTATGTTCTTGCAGAGACTGTAACATGTTTTGAAGTTTTTTTTTGGTTTCTGAATATTTATCTTTTTATGCATTGGCAGGATCAAAGAAACATGGCAGTCATGCTTCGACCTGATTATTTTATATATCAGGATACCTATTGTACAGAATCGATGGTAACCTTTTCCCAAAGTTATATCAGAGCCGTGGGATATGGGAGCAAAGAAACCTTTACCTTTGAATGGGGAATCAATGACATTGTAGATATTAAATGTCAGTGGTTTCAAGCGGTGAGCGCTAGACATGTCTCTAGGAAAGTAGTTGTTTACCTATGTTATGTGTTAACGTTTCTGGTTAATGCGTGGGTAATTTCAGGTTGACACGATTTTGGTTAAGCTTCATGTAGTATCAAAGGATGCAGTTCAAACTGATAATGAAGGCGACAATGCAGGTTTTTCCTAAATTTAATCCCTCTTTTTTTTTTTTTTTTTTTTGATTTGTGCATCTGGTCTACTGGATTTTAATGAAAATCTTTAATGTTGGCCGTTGGGAACTTTTTATTCAGTATTACATGGTATACCTAAACTACTTGTTGGATAGATTGTCCAAACATACTTTAGATTAATTTTGTAGCTGCAGATTTCTCAGTAACTCTGATAATAATCACCCTTAGTTTTCAGACTATGTCTATTTCTGTATTTATGATATGTTAAGCTGTACAAAGGGAACACATATGGCAGCACATCATGTATGCAAGTGGATCTGATAATGTTAGGCCCCAGTTATGGGGAAAACTTGGGTTGGAGTTTCCTGGTCATGAGGTTTTGCCTTGCCTATGAAACAAGTACAATTGGAAAAGTTTGGAATTTTATATGGTAATAGTACATCAATGAATGTTTATTTATTATGATGATGTGATAATATGAAGATTTACACAATACTGTATTCATATTCGCTTTCACAATCGTTTGGAAGTTAAATATCTTATATTCCGAGTGAGTCTTCTTTGACTGAAATTTTTCCACCTACCTAAACTAAATCCAGGCATTGAGGAGTTGAAGTTTGCTGTCGTTGAGCCAAACTGGGCTGATAAACAGACACAAATTATGTGCTTGAGTGACAAATACTCAGATATATGGGATGTTGTGGCAGAGTAAGTTTTGGTGCCATATACTTTTTTCTTTACATGTTTTTTGCTTCCTTTTTATCTTTATTGATTTGTTAATGCTCCTCGTTTGGATGTGGACCAGTTCTTGCCTTTAAAGTTATAATAACACATTTTTTGGAGTCAGTATTGCAATTCTTTGTATCTTAGATGGTGTTGGACACATGTAAGAATGGTTATGGTGCTTGCTGAAACGAGAGTGCAATGATTGAATTATCAATACCGCCCCTTGCGTGCGTTAAATATAGCACTTAAGTATATTAGCACATGGGAACACATCATAGAACGTTGAGCACCAATTATATAATCCTTGAAATTTGACAAGTTTAATGCGACACTTACTTCGGGATGGAGTATTTATGATCAATCGGTAAAAGTAGATTTATAATACGAATGAAAGAGAATCTTGTATAAAATTTAATACTAAGATTTGTTGGAGGTAGGTTCTATAGTACCTATTCATAGCAGGTTATGGAGTGAGTGGTGTGTTATTTAATGTCTTAGCTTTCTTCTTTTTTTATTTTATATAAAAACACCTACATGTATCTGGCACAAATTTTCTGTAATTTCATTTTGCTTTTCCATCCATCTAGACATAACATGCTATCTCTGCAATGTTTCTAGTGAGGACATGGATGGAGATGACCTACAAGGAAGGAGTTATTTTCCCAGGTAAGTGAAAGCAAACACTTTCCTGTACCATGGACTTTGGATATGGAACATTTGATGCTTTGAGCTGGATTTATTAAATTGGTTATGTTGTTTTGTTAACTATTCTGGTTTCCGTCATTATGCTTACCCTATTTCATTATATCCTTGCAATTATTAAATTCATCTTTTTGTATGTTTTTTGTGGGTCTGAGTTGCCACTTACTGTTTAGTCCTCCGAATACTAGCAAGAACGTTTTAGTTTACTTCCATATTATTTTTGTATCTGACTTTTGACTGTATGGTATGAATACATACCTTGTTTTATCTTGCTTTTATGACAATATGTAGGGCTGTTGGGTTTCTTTAAGATATGGTGAGATTAGGAATTGGATTTATTTGAAGCCTGGCAATCAATTCATAACTTAAAAATACCCTTCTTGTACTGGTTTGGATTTGCAAGATAAAAATCAATTTGTTTGCAACAACATTTGGAAAGTTCCTTACATTTTATCATATCCAAGCCTCAAAACTAACTTTATCCATTTGGTTACTTTATTTAAAATGTCTGGGCAAGCTTGTCATTGGTTGGGTTACAAGTGTTTTCTAATGTAAGCTTAAGTAAGTTCATACTGTTAAATGGGGGCTTTACTGTGTTCTGCATTAACAAAGGCTTCTTTTGAATTGAATTAGCCTTCGAATTTGTTGAAGAATGAGAATATTAGATGCAATGTACACTGAATCATGTGAGATATTGCAGATTTGACGAGCCATTTGAAGAGGTTGTCTACCCAAAAGGGGATGTAGATGCAGTGTCCATCAGCAAGCGAGATGTTGACCTACTGCAACCAGAAACATTCATCAATGACACAATCATTGACTTCTACATTAAGTATGTTAATTTGCATGAATTGTATGGCTTATTATGAGTTACTGCTTTCGTCTTCTTTTCTCAAAAATTAAGTTTATACTGGACTAATAAATCAGATCCAGCATAAAACTACAGTTGGATTTCTTAAACTTCTATTATGTTTCTTCCGATGCTGTTTTATTCGGAGTCTCAGTAATTACTAGGTTCCTGTCTTGAGTTGTGTAGTAGACACCTTTCACTTTTCCCTGAAAACCTGGTGAAAACTATATACATAGTGTAATTTCAATTTTGCTCACATACTTTGTTAATATGTTTAATCCATTAGCTGCATTCCCACACTGATCTTAAATGATTGGCAGGTATTTAAAAAATCAGATTCAATCTGAGGTGGGAACTAGGTTCCACTTTTTTAATAGTTTTTTCTTTCGGAAGCTGGCTGATCTAGACAAGGATCCCTCCAGTGCTTCTGATGGCAGGGCAGCTTTTCTACGGGTTCGTAAATGGACAAGGAAAGTGGATTTGTTTAAAAAGGATTACATCTTCGTTCCTGTGAATTTCAAGTAAGGAAGTAGTTAGAGAATTCTTTTCCTTCCTTAGATGTCTACTTAAATCTAAGTGCTGACTAAAATTATCATATGACAGCCTTCACTGGAGTTTAATTGTCATATGCCACCCTGATGAAGTGGTTACTTTCAGAGGTATGTCCTTTGGGGACTGGTAGTTCTTTTGTTTCTCTTTCTTTCACTCACTAATTTTGTGACTTTTCAGATGAAGACTTCGATCAGTTGCATAAAGTACCGTGTATACTACATATGGATTCAATCAAAGGAAGCCATTCTGGTCTCAAAAATCTTGTTCAAAGGTACCCTATAACTTCTGAAGTTGTTAAAATTATTTTTTCTTATTTGAATAATCTTTGCTCTTTTTCTTGCTTATGAAGTATGAATCTGATGGATTTTTTTTTTGGATTGTACATGGGATTTAGCTTGTAGCTTTGGAGTTAATTTTGGCTTTTTTTGAGTGATATTACTTCCGAGATTACAAAATGATTTGCCAAACTAAAACTCTATAACATGGCACCGTTACTTCTTGAATTGATGAATCACAACTATAAAAAATGCTGAAGTGCAGTAAAGCTTGCATACATATAATTTGGTTAATGATAGCTAACCAAATTTAGTTGTTGTTTAATATTTGCTTTGTGCAAATAATTAACTGATCACCTTTATCTTGAAATGCCAGTTATTTGTGGGAAGAATGGAAAGAGAGGCAAATGGAGACCTCTGAAGAAATCTCTTCAAAATTCTTAAATTTGCGTTTCATTGAACTTGAGGTATCGTCTCTAGTCTTGGCTTATGATATTAATTTTCTGAAGTAAAACATGTGGATGTTTTTCTGAAGTAAAACATGTGGATGTATTTGCTTTCTTTAAGATTAAGCCACATAAATTCCTCTCATTCCTATTTTTTGCAAAAAGTCAAACGACAATTATTTTAGAATGGAGTATTTGATAGTGAATATTTGCTTTATCTTGTTTGGTAGTAAATTAGTTACTTTCTTAGCTGTCATCTGAGTCCATTTTGACATTTGTTTGCATTTCGTGTCAGCTTCCACAGCAAGAAAATTCCTTTGATTGTGGACTGTTCTTGCTCCACTATCTGGAGCTCTTTTTGGCAGAAGCTCCTGTTAGATTCAATCCGTTCCAGATCAACAAGTTTTCTGCTTTTGTAAGTCATCCGATCACACTTGTTTTAACCCCTTTATACAAGTTCCAGAAACAGTTCTTAGTGTCTGGATCAAACTGTCGACTGGTTTAAATGCTTGGCCTTATGTATATTATATATAATAACTATTTCTTTTCAGCTTAATGTGGACTGGTTTCCACCTGTTGAAGCTTCTCTCAAGCGCGGGCTTATCCAAAAATTGATATTCGAACTGCTAGAGAGTCGCTCTCGTGAAATCTCTTCACCTCCATGCAGTGATGATCACCTTTCCTCCAAACTTCCAGAAAATAATGGGAAAGAAGCTCGTGCGGTATTTGTTTCTGAGAAATGCAGTTCCGGAGTGTCTAGTCATCAGAATCTCTTGGATTCCCAGATGGGCGAGGGGATTGAAATTACTCTCTTAGCTTCATCCTCGGTGAGGAGTTCTCAACCTGTTAATGATTCTGGCCTGGTTCTTAGAGATCTCTTCGAGTCGGGAGCTGTAGAAGGATCGTCTCTTGGCCAGTATCAATCTTACCAGGGGTCATCATTTTATCATCCGAAGGGTGGTATTATGCCTTCAGAGGTGTTAATTTCTCTTTCACTCTAGCAAGAGTGTCTTATAATTTTCAGTTACAAGTTTCACGAGATGAATTTTACCTGGACTTATAAGTAGTTTTTTATTTTGGAAATTTGATCGTGCCTCTCCGCGTTACGTTCCAAATTTGTTTTGTAGCTACTCTAGGTTTCAAATAAATAAATTACGTAGCCCTTTTTGCCGGAAAATGACAACAATGCCCTTGACACTGATCTCATTAAATGTCAATTTTTTGTCTTTTTAATAGTATTCTTTTAAGGAGTCTTTTTACACCCACTCAACCATTTTTTTACATCTAATTAAAATGTTTTGGGGTAGTTATGGAGTCTTTTTTGAGATTAGGGTCAAGGATATATTTTTTAAAACCTAGTGTAGCTACAAAAGGAATTTGGACTTAGGGTGTAGCTAGGTGAAAAACCTGTAAACTTAGGCATAATTAGATGCAATTAACCCTATTTTAAATGCTTATGAATATCTTCGCATTAACGGACTTTCTTTTAAGAACTATGTAAAACTTGCTTTTAGAAAATCCTTTAAAATGTTCTTTAAGCAACCTTAATTCGTCCTTTTACTAACTTTGGGCTCTTTAGATTGTAAAAAGCGTGTAACTAATTATCTCACAATGCCACTTAATGTCTTGATAACAGGAAGACGGAGAAACTGGGGAGGATTTTGTACTCTTTCCATCAGAAGAAACTGGGTTTGGGCTCACATCTCGAGGCTGTTCTGTTCAACAGATATCAATGAGTTTCAAAGCCGATACTGCGTGGGAACCTCCGGTTTCTGGGCACGCAACACATGAGGATGCTAACTTGGCACCAGAAGCATCCAATTGTGGATCAGATGATGACATTGGAATCATCGAACATTTCCCGACAAAGAAAGATGTGGGTCTAAGTCAGAAAGAAGAGAACAATAAGCAAAACATCTTTGCCTCTCCTCATGAGATAGAGAAAGCCTCTGAGATTGAAGGTTCTCAAGACCCCAACAAAATTGATTCTAACAATAGAGAGCATCTTCAATCTGAAGACTGTAACTCTACCCAGATGGTGGAAACTACTGCTGAAGGTACCATTGAGAACGTTCATGGCATGTGTGGAGATCAAGTTCTGTCCAAAGACCCTGTTAGTGAGATAGCAAATACTCATGACTCGGGGCAGTATCTGCCCTCTGAAGATCCTGATTATAGCAAGACGGTTGAAATTTCTTCTGTTGAAGGATGCCAAGACTCGGACGAGAACAAAGAGAACGGAGATCTTGACCCCAAACAAAATCCTAGTGTGTCATCATCCCGTCTCAGCCCTGGTTTGGTAGGAAGCGAGTTGGAACATGAGCATACCGATGTTGTGGGTGATGACGTGGCAGAGTTACACGAACAACGATCTGTGAAAAGGAGTGATGGGCCGGAATTGCAAGGACAAGAAGCTGTGAAGAAGATGAGGCTTACACCTCCAGATGAAGTATCTGAAAGTTTGTGTGGCGAGCTCCCTTTGTAAATAAGGTTGTGAATGAATGGAATGAGCTTTGAAGAAGATGTGGGCTTAGGTCACAAGGTGTGCTGATCTCTTCTCCTTTGTAAATAAGGTTGTGGGTTGATGGAACTTGATGACGGTTTAGTACAGACCTGTGCTGCACATTGGGGACACAATAGGTATCGATACGAGTACTTGTGAATATGGTCAAGGACTATTTAGTGAAGAATGGTTTTGGAGGGTTTGGAGTTGGTTAATGTTGTTTAGACATGCCCCATATTTTGCTTCCTAACTCTACATTGGAATGAGTAGCAAGTTCATGTTGACTACTAGGATTTGACATGTGAATTCTAGACCAATTCTATTTTTTTTTAGCTTGATTCTACTTTAGCAAGAGTTGAACTTGTAGAACTTTACACAGACATTGCAAATTGATGTTCTCTTCTTTTTCAAACTTTACAGACTTCACAAATTGATGTTCTCTTCTCTTTCATTTCTCTTATCCCTTCTAAGTTACAAGCCAATTGTTTTTTCAAAAATTAATGCATTGTTGCCTCATTTGAGTTGTTTATAGGGTGAATACCATATTATTTAAAATATATACTGATATTACTAATTTGTTACTCTGAAATTAAATATAAGTGCCAAATAATGATGGAAGAAATGCCCTACAAGAAGGGAATCACATTTTCTCCCTAACACATTATTCAATTCCTCAAAACATGAAAAATTCTCATACTTGGCCCTTCCCATGTACCTGGAAACAACATACAGTACTTTATTTTGTTTCTGGAGTTACATAGAACAAGACAGTTACATAAGATCGATCACACATTGCACCATATTGGCAATTCTCATTTCTTGCTGTCTTTGCTACTGCATCGCCAACTTGAACTTGCCCGATGGTGACATGTGTTACTTAGTGTTTGATGTCAAGTATCTTAACCCAGTAATCGACTTGGCTGGCGACACTTGTTGACCCTGTTGAACCATATGAGCTGAAATTCTTGATTGAATTTTCTACTCCAAGAAAGCCGTACACTTCCTCGTCAAATACAGGATTTATACTTCTCAGCTCATCTAGACTCAGGTCCTGAAGCTGACAACCTTTTGAGACACACAAGGCCACAGCCCTTCCAACTATGTCATGAGAAGTCCGGAAAGGTATTCCCTGAAGGACAAGTCAACAGAAAAATTGAAGGGAACCACAGTTTCGAATGGGATTGTACATATGGAAAGGCTATTTGGAGCAAGAGCAACCATACTAGTGGCACAAAACTTCAGACCGTGGGGGTTCATTTATTATAATCATGGGTTAACTGCACATACCTGCTTTTATGAATTGCCTACAAACACACGAGTACATGACCCCCATAGTAAATTTGTGTTTGCGGAAAATTTACTGTCGGGGCATGTGTTTATGAGCAATTCATAGAGGTAGTTATTTGCAATTAAATCTATCAGCTGTAAGCTTTTAGGTGGGTCGAGTTTTAACAATATAGTCTATGATCAGATCATATGAAGCAAGCATACGTATGGCACAAAACTCCGAAGACCCTGAGGGTTTATTACTAATCATATAAGAAGCATGGGAAGTGAATAAAGGTGAGCTCCTATAACCGTTCAAAGAAGTAGGGACATGCCTTTTTCACAAGATAATCTGCAAGAGTGGTTGCATCAAGATGGCCTGCTGGTAAAGCCTTTTGAATCCTCTCCTGATTGAAACTAATGTTCAGTGCAAACTCAGCTGACACTTCAAGCATCCCTAGAATAGTCTTTACACTGTCAAACACGGGTTCCTTGTCTTCCTGCTCCAAGGAAAAGTAAATAAACATAAACGAACTACAAATATGTACAAGATTGCACTGAATTATGTATCATAAGTTTGTGAATGGACATCAGTAAGCATGAGCACAACTGGATCAAGACCAAGATAGTGCATTTCCAAGATTTGATGGCATAATAGGCTAGCATGTACATGACTGAATCCCCATTTTGAATTGGGATTCCCCATCTTTAAATGAAAACAGGGTAATTACAGTTCACTACCCTGTACTTGAGCAATTTCTAATTCACTAACTTGTACTATAAATCGTATCAATTCAACCCATTGAACTTTGTTTTGTTTCAATTAATCCTAATTTGAGGTTTAATGATGAAAATGCCTTTATATATATATAAAAATTAAATTAGTTAAAAAGTAAATAAAAAAAATTATAAAGGACAACACCATAGTCTTCTAAATTTAAAATTTGCATCTTTTATATAGTTTTTTTTTCTTCTTTTTTTATTTTTTTTTAAATAAAGGGCATTTTCATCATTAAACCTCAAATTGGGGTAAATTGAAACAAAAACAAAGTTCACCAGGGTGAATTAATACAATCTAAAATGCAGGCTAGTGAATTGAAAATAGCTCAAAGCACAGGGTAATGAATTGTAATTACCCCCAATGAAAAATATGAGCGTGTTGGTGTTGTACCTGCAAATCGCGGTTATATGCAAGAGGAAGTCCCTTGCATAGAGTGAGAAGGGTTACCAAGTCCCCTACAACTCTAGCAGACTTTCCACGAACAAGTTCCATTGGATCTGGATTTTTCTTCTGAGGCATAATGCTACTTCCAGTTGAAACAGCATCACTTGGGGTGAGAAATCCAAACTCCTCTG
>JAYMSW010001768.1:0-15396 GCA_036897725.1 Erodium texanum | reverse complement strand
GCAGCTAAAACATGAGTGTAAGAACTATTTGGACAAAACTCCACAGCATCAGCATTGCCATCAAGAAAGCAGTGTCCCACTTCCATACCTTGAGTTTTTGGCTGCATAATTAGAAATTACAAATCTTAAAATCATAACATTCATCAAAACAAATTGAAAATCAATACATTATGAACATATTCAATACATTGTTGGAATAGTGAAGCAGTTATTTATATCCAATAAATAACAAGCATAATCAAATTTCAACCAAAAATCAAGGACCACAGACACAATGATCACAAAATAGTTCACTGTAAGGTTGTACTAGAACGCAATCAATCTACCATTATCTAATGCCTTGGAAATAAGTGAAGGATTTAAAGGAGAACCGAATCTAAAAAACGATTATAGGTATGAAGTGGTGGCTGGAAGTACAACCCAATTTAACATAAATCTAGTGCCTGAAGAACAAGAATATGAAGAAAAGTGGAACTTTTTGGACATGATTGGCCAACAACAATTGAGTCAACATTGGAAAGTTCAGAACAAAAGTCACCAAGCAAGAACAGGCAAATTGAGCAATAATGCAAGATGCAGATGAATATACCAGAAAACTTTGGCTTATTACAAAAAAAACTTGGAGAAAATACAAAAGTTTCTAAGCATGCACTACAATTTTTTTTTTGTCAATTAAAACAAAACTGAGATGAAGATACTTCTCTTGGCATCTTGACTACCCAAAAGTATTAGCTTGTTACTAAAAAAAAGAAAATCATGATAATGACACACAATTCTCTGACAACATGCAACTGTAACCTTCCTACTCAATACACCAAACTTCTAACAGTTTTGTATTCCAGATTGAAGTTAAAATGAATGATATGTTCTATTGAAAGCTTACTTGAGAACACCCAAAGAGGGTTGACTTCAGCTGGCAATAGAGAGGAGACACGATAGGGAGATTTCAGCCATTTAAGGCATTTTTAGATATTAAATGCTTTCACTTCTGGCCCATTGCAATGCTACAAAGCCCAATACATTATTTAATATAACCCAATCAACAAGTCCAATAACACCCAAAAAGCCTAAAAGAAACACCCAAGTAGCTGAGAGGAGGGTAGTTCTGCACTTATGGTTCAATCTAATTCTAAGGATTTCTAACATTCACTTATAACACAAACATACATTCAATGATAGAGCCAGCTAGATGAGGCAGTGTAGGCAGTTGTTCTAATAATTCTACTAAAAACTTAAGATAGTTTAAATGAATAAAAGAATTAATAATTCCTGAAGTATGTAAAGAGTGGGCTTTCATATAAAAAAATATTTGTCAAAATCACATAAATCTATATTGGAATCAATAACCTAAAATATATCATTAGTTTTTTTTAATCAAACTATTACAATCTTATTCACAACTACCCATTTCAGCTTAAAAGGCTATATATGATTAATTATTACTATCTACAGAAAAAAAAAAAAACTATTTGAGATCTAATCTGCTGTTTAGGCTCCGGGATGATTTAAGCACGATCTGAATCAGCTTGACATGAAATTTAAAGTTAGATGAACGACCTATGTACACAAAAAATTGAAATGAAATTAGTGAATGACTAAATTTGAAATCTTGATCTTTTGGGAAAACTCTAAACCTTAACCATTGATTTAAATACTTTTGAGAGCTTATATATACACACGCATATATAATAGATTCAAAAAATTAAATACGGTTGACAACATTTCCCTTCACCGATAGCATCTCTCCTTAACCAACCAACCATATTCAAGAAATAACTTAGATACCTACTCATCAGAAGAAAAAATACCTCAAGAAATCTATATAACTTAACTCCAAGAATCATTTGAATCAAATACTTCTTCTCTTCCAAAATAACTTTTTTCGAAATTAGTTTAGTGTCCACCTTTCTTTTTGGTAAGTTAGTTACATATGAAGTTAGTTATAAACCCAACACCATTTTGCAAGTCAAAATGGATACATCAGATAAATCTAAACTAATAATCAAAAGCCACCATGAACCTAAATACTCAAGCATGCAAAATGTAACCAATAAAGCACTGATGTGCTCCATTCTTGAGTAAGTTATGAAGGGTGACCAATGTAAAGGTAGTTACGCACTGCTAATGGATACCGGTAGTGAATTGGTGGTTGATACAGTGGAATACATTCACACTGATGGTGACAGCAAACAAAAAAGCTTCATGCTATATTCCACCAAATTAGAAGCATCTAGGTTTCGGATACACTAAGAAGAATAAGAGTATCTGGTAGCGAGATTTAAAAGACTTGAACAACACTGTATGATATCATTATAAGTTTTGAATCCGACATTCATATCCTACTCGCAACCCATTTAAGTAACTGTGTTTTTAACTTCCACAGCAAATAAAAACCAAGCCATAAGCTCAGCTTCTCATAACAAAGCAAAAGACATAGCAATCATACTCACATACTTCCTGCAAAGCACATACAGTGTCCAAGGAGAATAGCCTATGTTCTATTTGATTGAACATTCCTAATAATCACATAGTTATGGACCTTAATCGTCAAGTTAACACGTATTGACGCTAATACACTTGTCTAATCTAGCAAGCAGCTATTAGTAAAACTAAATTAATTTCCACATTGAAATACTTGCTCCTCCAAATTTCTAAGTCAACCATCAATACAGTAATAGTAACAATCTCACATGAAGAGAGAAAGAGCAATTATCTTCAGAATTACTATCCAATAAAGGGAAGTGCGATAGATTAGCTAAACTAGAAGATACAGCTCAACGACAAAAACGGAACAACAAAATCGAGAACATTTGGTTCAAGCAAGAAGCAACATTTTCTCGGAAGCCAAACAGAGGGAAAAAAGGGGAAACTATACGAAATCCACGACTTACCGCTGACAAAGAGCTTTGGAGGTGCACGAGTGGAGTAGATGCGAATAGATTGAAGAAACGACGAAGCAGCTGAGGATCTCCAGAGTGAGCTACGAAATGTAGAGACCGATGCCATTTTCGAGTAACCAATTTACCAACAGAGGGTTTAGATGAATGGGCTCCGAATATCTAAAACGACCAGGTTTATTGCATGGGCCTAAACAGACCACGGCCCACGCGCATCAGTACGAATACGAAAATTGCTCAACCAGAATTCGAGATCGGATGAGACCTACCACGTATATTTCAATGATTATTTTTTTTGAGCAGTTAAATTATATTATTTAAAACTTTAGTTATTAAATGCCTTCATTCAAGTAACATTTTTGAAGTTTTGTTATGTTTTTGAAGCATGTAATATTGGGAAAATTAGACTGAATTATAATTACCTATCAACGATTTTAACTTAATTATATTTATCAATTTTTCTTGCATTCAACTACACTTAATTTTTCTTTTATTGTTAGTCCAAACTGTTAAATTTTGGATAGAAAAATACCATGTGCACTACACATGACCATCTTTTTAGAAAAGTGACAATTATACCCTCGAGAAAAAATTAAAATAAAAAGAAAAAGAAAAAAAGGGTTTCGAAACAACCCTCCTCGCCCTCCTCTTTGTACCTGAACCCTTTCTCCTTCCTCTTCCTCTTCCCTTTTTTTTTCCCGAGCTCAACTTGTAGTGGGTACCAACTCCTTTCTCTAATCGTCAAGCATGATTCTTGTTGAAAATTTTCCGACGCTGTAGAGGAAGCCATGGTTGCAGAAGCGTCCCAGTTCTCGCAAAGACATTAACGCCCGTCCTCGTCGCACCAGAGCAGGTCGATGATTCCAGATAATGAATATCAATGGAATATTTTTTGGAAATTTAATTGTTAATATTTTAGACTTTCTATACATTTTGGATGGAAAAATAACGGTTTGGACTAACGGTAGAAATAAAATAAAAAGTTGAGTGTAGCTAGATACAAGAGAAATTAGGTAAGTATAATTGAGTGAAAATCGTTGATAAGTAAGTGTAGTTAAGTATAATTTTCCCTATACTATTTTCTCTTATTTTCCTTCACTTCCAATTATTTTTGTGCCTTATACAATTTTTTTTCGGTTGCTCCAAGTTTTTTTTTAATTACCGATGCTTTCTAACGACCTTAAAAGTGTATCTTTTCTTTCTTAGAATATCGAAACCAAGTTTCACGTCTAATTAAAATAATTACAAAAATACTAATCTGTCCATGCAACTTTAGTTCGGAGAGGGAGATAAGTGGAAACAAGGTACAAATATTATACACATGAGATTGGATTTTGAAAGCCCTTTGGATTACAAGCTGCTACTGCTATTGCTACCGGTAGAAAATGCTTTCTCCACCCCAAGAGTTAGGAACAAAAATCCACCGTATGCGACACATAGTGCGACTAACACAATTACCAGCATCACCTGGAGCGACATGTACGGCCCCATAAAGCACACCAACGATATTGAAGCACTCTGCCATACCTTCAGCTGTGCAAATGCTCCTTCCTGCCAAATTCGATCCCCATCACCACAATCCTCAATAAGCAAATACTTTTGTAACTTCAGCTTGAATTTGAATTTAAAAAGACCCGTTTAGGCCACGCTTTTCTAGATTAACCAGGATTGCTTATTACCATATCGTGCTTGAACAGTATCCCAAGGAGACTGTGGTGTTGTGTTGTGAATCCCCCTTGGCAATTCCCCGTTAGCCCCGCCATGAGGAGTGGGTATATAATGCCAATTGCTCCACCAGACGAGCTGTGCATCAAATAAAGAGTCTCAAATTTGATGGAAGTGGAACTTCTAATATGGCACCACAGTAAGAAATAGACTACAAGGGTGCTGCATAAGCTGACCTGTGTGTTAATAGAAGCCAAATCAATACAAGTGCTTGAATTATAGTTCCACCAGAGACTATCCAAGTTATAGACTGGAGACCTTTAGTTAGCCGCCCAGCAGCTACAGAACTCTGTTGCATGGTCCAAAAACAAGCTAACACTATAATGTATTCTCTGTTATTACTTCACAATATATCATGCACAAGACTGGTTGAGGTTCAGGATGATCCCTTTCTAGAAATGTTCAAAAAAGACTTCTTAACTATCAAAAACATTATGATTAGATGTAGAAACGGTTGAGTAGATGTAAAAATACTCCTTAAAAGATAAAACTATTAAAAAGACAAAAAATGGTATTATTTTTTTTGGGATTAGTGTCAGGGGCTTTTTCATCATTTTTTTGAGCGAAAAAGAGCTATATGCAATTTTTTGAAAGTTTAAGTAGGTGGCTGTAAAAGTTTAAAGTTGGGATGGTTAAATACAAAAGGCCTCTAGTTCACCATAACTATCTACAATTTACCCTAACATAATATCATCATACTAGCTAATGCATCGAAAGCCCCATATAGGGCCATGGCACCACCCACTCCTGCCACACCAATTGCGGAGTCACGATGTTCTTAGTAAACTCAGTCCTGTGATCCAAAACACACATCATGTATTCTAAAAAGGGATGAAGACAGGACACAACTAAGTAGCATACTAACTAATGCCGGAAAAAGGTCTAAGTACGACCACATAATGTGTTAATTGAGTAAATTACCAGACAAATGCGTGCTGTAATCCGGAATATGCAATAAGAGGGATGATCAATAACATCCGTACATCAAGCATGGGCTTCATAACCAAGTTTAACAGACTGGCAAAAGAAACTGAAGCCCTGGTTTCTCCATCACTATTACCATCCCGCTTCTTTAAGAAACACATGAGCACTGTGCCTAAGCTCATAATACAAAGGAACACGGTGAACAATAAAGTTGTGCCACTGTTACCTCCATCCTGAAGTTTTACAAAGTAACAACAATAACTAATGTAACTCAACAGAGCCAACTAGATGAAGTGGAAGCTTCTTTAGAGTACAGATCGGTTCAAAATTAGAACAATGAAACAAGTCTATGAGAAGGAATATACATACAGTTCCATTGCTCAACAATGCAAGTGAGATGAGATTTCCGACAAACTGAGGAAGTCATAGAAAAGATAGGCATCATCAATAAGAAATTGGCATGTTAGAGTAGTGCTTATTATAAGACAAAACATAACTTATTGTTTCACCTGATGACTGGCAAACATTCCCCAAAATTCTCCATTGAAACTGCCAATTACAGTTCCTTCATGTAATTTCCCATCACTTGCATGACTGTGCGCGGTGGAAGTGAGATATGTCCCCTGATGAGTCATGACAAGGTTAAGAAAGGATGCGTAGCTCTATATTGACGAGAACTTAGGAAACTAAAGAGTTAAAAGGAAAATCTCGAGCACACAGTTTCACCTGCCCAACCCATATTATTGAAGCAGAGAACCCAAGGTATACAGAAGCTGGAACCATAGTATACCTACAAAAGAAAATAAAAATCACATAACTAAAGACAATATAACCAAGAATTTGGATCCAAAGTTTCTGACATAATGGCCCATATCGTGAGTTCATAACTGAAGAGACCAGTCTGAAAAGGCCAGCACTTCATTTTTTATCCTGCATTTGCTATATATTGAAGCTTAAATAGTTTGCTATATATTGAAGCTTAAATAGTGATTTCATTTAAGTTTGCAAGCAAGAATGGATACTTCTCATCATCAATTCTTTAAAAAAACATAAGACCCTTGTGAACAATGGCTCACAACTGAGCCTTCTCTACATATTTTATCAACCAAATCCGTGTATCACCCGCCTAACATGTTGACCAGGGTAAGTTCTCACCTAGTAGCATGAGAAGTGCGATTTCAGCGTGTAATAAATACAGTTTGTGCTATAATTTATACATGTCATGCCATTCATAGATTAAACTTTAATGAAAACTGCTGCTTGGCTAAATCTGTATGTCTATCCAACCAAATTGGCAATGCAATAGATACTCTAGATTAATCTAAGCAACTAAAAAATGATAACACAAAAATAGCAACTCATGTTTAAGTTTCATCATCCAGATATAACAAAAGCAAATGAATAATTACCAGGTCGGGTACAGATTGGCAGCTATGAACAACCAATATCCAGCAGTACCAAGAACTAAAGCATTCTTTGACCCCAGAAACTTAACCACTAATGAAGCCGGTAAAGAGAAAAATGTGAAAGAAAGATACAATATTCCAAGCGAGGTCGAGCCCAGCTCATCCGTCTGCAACAAAATTGAAATGGGAAACCACCCAAATTAGCTCCAAATTAAAGCCTGAGATCCAAAATTTACCAATCAGGCATGAATTTTATTCAGAAATCAAAACCAGCAAACATGTACAGCATGTGAGATCCAAGTGGCACTCACAGTATTGATAGTGGTCTCCAAATTCTGAACAGCTCCATAAGCTAAAAAGATGAGTAAGAAAGAGCAGCTCAGAATGTGAACATGTCTAGTGTAATAATTAGGGTTCTGAATCCGCAAATGGTTACTATCAAGCACAAGTGGCTTCTCTTCATCGTGAGAACCTGCCATGGTTTCTCGAGCTCTGACACTCAAAATATCCTAGAAATCGGTCAAAACGAGTGGAGAACAAGGAGGCATGAGAGGGCTCAGATATTAGATTAGTTTAATCCGAGGGACGGACCCAAAACTGTTATGTTTGGTGGCCGAGAAAACTGAAAGATTCCTAATATTCTATAATTTTGTCACTGCTCGGTGACAATCTCACGTTTAAAATGGATTTGTCTTCGGATGCAATATACACGTCATAATTAAGTACATAGCCATATTATAATCTAACGGTTAAAATGAATCTGCAAGAAAAGACAGAGCCCATATATGAGCAGAAGACCAGAGAAATGACATCAGCGTTTATTAACATTTTTATTTTGTCTATATTGTTTCGGATGCAAGAAATATATAAGAGAAAATTAAACATCTTTAAAGGGCAATACTCCCCATCAAAACCAAAGAGTTAAGAGGCAAGATTGAAAATAGTCATAATTATTTGATTACAATTTTAGTCTAATAAACAAAAAAAAATCTAATTTAAAGAAGTTCATCTGAATAAAGATAATAATATTAAATAATTATAACATACACGAAAATTAAAATATACTATTATCTATTTAATTTCTCAACATACATTGTGTATACATATTTATTGCAAACCACAAAGATCTCTTTGTCAAGAAAAAAAGAAGCACACAGAGACATTTCATATCCATTTGCTGTCATGGGATAAGTTCAGGTACAAAAGAGCAGGGCCTCTCAAGCCTATCCAAACCGAGGTCTTTACCAGCAGTTGGCCAGGTGAAATTTTCCCAAGAGCGTCTTGCTGATTGTGTAGTCATGTTTGGATCTAGGAGAATCTGGATTGTCTGTACAGGGCTACCCAGATCTGGAAGCAGTGTGGCCGACAGTTCTTTCGGACCACCATATTTGTCAAGAAACGCTAGTCCGACAGATGTGCTTAGTCGAAGAGAACCGCTCATGTGGGTTAGATATTAGAATCGGTAATGTAATGTATGTACTATTAGTTAATAGCTTTATTCCCAGCTGCGTTTGGGGTTGTCTTTCCAGCTTTGTCTGAATTTATCCTTCCAACTGCGTTTGGGTATGTAGTACCTCCAGTATAATTACATGTGGCCATGTTCGTCTATTGAGATGTATGTTTTGAGGCATTCCTTATTAAAAAAAAAAAAGGCCTCTAAGATTTATGATGATACAAGAATTTTAGGTAATGATTACTACTTACTAGCCGTGTAAACTAACGAATCAATAAATACGTCTATATTTATGTTCAATTGGATCGAATAAACAAATATAATTAAATAAGACAACAATTATTATATCGCATAAAAAACGTTATTCAAATTTAAGCTGCATCAACGTCCAAAGACAGGCACTGAGGTTAGGTTTGCATGATCAACGCTCGAATCCACGTGAACGTGAAGGGTACCTGGACCTTGAACCGGCACCACCAAATGATGGTTTCCGGTCATCGGTGCGCCACCTGTCTTCCGTATGTGACGCCCTGTCCCGGTCATCATGCCTGTTGCTGCCCCATCGATCAGGTTCTGAGGTTTCTGTTCTGTCCCGTCTGAACCTGGGTACGTATTTCCCAGGGGATGGGGTCTGTGCTGCTGCTGCTGCTGGAGCGCTGTGATCTAGAGGCCGGCCTGTGGGAGGCTCAGAAGGTCTCATAGGAGCCTCTGTGGATCTCCCCTTGAGGAGAGCTTCCCTCCTTAATCTCTCTTTCTCTTCCAACTCTCGCTCTCTCTGCCTCTGCTTCTCCGCGATCTCATCCAGCTTTGCTTTACGCTCTGCCTCTTCTTTCCTTTTCCTCTCCGCCTCTGTCCAAGAAAATTTACATCCATTACATATGGATAGATTGTATGTTGGTAATGGCATTTGCCTACAAGCTTGTCTAACTGGCTAGACACTTGAACTTGAGTCAAGTACCAGTAGTAATACGACTTTCATACCACTAATGGGGTGGTAACTAACTAGTGAGAATGATGTGATTTTCATGCATATTTAACTTCCAAAGAAGGAAAGTGGACATTCAAATTGGGGAAGTAGGACATTTATTTTTGGAGGAGGGTAGTAAGTAGTAACTAAGATGTTGACTGAATCTAATGTTCATCACAATCTATTCTACTGTTAGAGAAGTGTTGAAGTAAGCTTCAAGTCAACTGATTGGTGTTACTATTGCCAAAATCCAAAATTTAATGGAAATGTAAGTTTATATAATATAACTGAAAGTGGCATACCTTGGCGTTTCCGGGCTTCCTCCTCTTCACGCATCCTTTTCTGTCTCTCTTCCTCTAGTTTCAGATAATAATGTAACTTCCTCATATGCTCCCTTTCCTTTTTCCTGGACTGGATGATATGGGATATTCGTTCATCTCTCTCTGCCTTTATTCTGTTGAATTCCATCTGCCGGCGACTCACAACCTTTTCGTGAAACATTTCCTGCTCAAATAACCCATCAATGATCAATCTAGAGAGCAGAAACAAGGCCTAATCAAATCACTCAAAGACACTGAAGAACACCAAAATATTAGTTTCAAATAACCTTTAGCAACATATGCGCATGAAACTAATTGGTTTCCTCTAGCAACATAAGCACTGATCTCTTTGCTGATAAACTGTATAGATGAAGAGATCCTAACCTTATCCTTAATCATCCGGGTCAGCCTCTGCTTCTCCCTCAAGTCTCCATCATGGCACTGCCTGCTCAGCTCAATCTCTCGCTGTATGGGGAGTGTAATTTTAGTTTAGCATACCCAATGGAATGACAAACGTATAGCAGATAAACCAGTATGTGAACTATATAGAATTCATGGAAAATGTTTTGAACTAAGGAATGGTGCCAAACCAGGTCATGACACAATAAACAAAACGACTTCTAAGAAATGTAGAGTAAAATTTAAAACACACCTGTTGCTCTCTTTCATGAAGATCCTGCTCTTTCACTAAACGCTGTTGATACGAAGCTTCAATCAAAGGAGCCGCCTCCTCTCTTTTTGCTCTCTCCAAGTAATCCATAGTTTTTGCAAGTTTCTGTGACTTCTTTTCCATCTCTTGTCTTTCTCGAAGTTGCTCACTCAAGGCCAACTCCATGAGTGTTTGTTTGGTTATGTTTTCCTGGAAAATAAACACAAAATGGATGGATATTTTCCAATATAAACCATGTTTATTTCTAACATAACTAAATTTGACGTACTCCCTCCAGAACCGGCTTCTTCCCCTTTCTTTTAATACGCTTCTCAGCTTCCTGAAGCAAAGCCTGGGCTTCTTCGAGTTCACGCTCCTCTATTTCTCTACGTATCCTTTGGTTTTTCCTCTGCTCGTACTCAGCTGCTAGTCTTCTCTGTTCTGCCTCCTCAGTTATCTTCTGCAGTTTTAATCTCTTTGATTCCTCCTCACGTTCCTTCAGAAGTATGCACAAAAGCCTATCAGATTATTAAATTCAACCTCAAGCCATTTGGTCAACTTAGTTTGAAAATCAATACCATTTCCAGAAGTTGGCGCTCTTGTTCTTCTTTTCGTTTCTCAATAATCGATTTTCGGGCAAGAAGTCTCTTGTGTTCTTTATCCACAATCTCAGCTAAATTAGGAAGGATCTCACCTAGCTTTGAGGCTTTCTGTGCATGACAGCTGATCATTGCCCTTGCTTTATTCAAGGATTCAGACAGACCAGTTAGGTGATCCTTCATGCCCTTAAACTCAAGGCCCTGGAAAAAAAAAAGACATCACCAGTAAAAATTTCAAGTTTGAAATTTCCATTTATCACCCAGTATATAAACATAAACCAGGAGATGACCAAAAAAAGAGATAAGTTAAATTACCATGTTGCCGAACAAGACAACACCCTTCATATGATCAACTTTCATGGCTATAAAATTGTGCTTGACAGCACCCACAGAAATTTTTTCCACGGCAGAGAAATCAAAAAATGGAATCATTCTACATAGATTATCGATCTTTATTGTCTGGTAAACCCGAGATACCTGAAGAGGAAAAAATGGAGTTGGTAAGAAAAAAAAAAAAGAATCTACACATCGAAACAAAATAACTGGAAGGGAACATAGCAAGTAACCTGCTGCAGCAATCTCAAGGTAGCTAGCTTTTCCAGGGCAGGAATGTATTGAGATAATTTCACTTCAGGAACAGAAGATGCAGAAGAAAGCTTGCCTCCTAACTTTGATATTTTAGTTAACAGAGGCTGAATTTTTGTAGCAAGATCTAGAGGAAGATACTCATGTTCCAAAAGATGGAAAAGGTCTTTCACTTCTTGATTTACACAAAACATTACGCCTTTCAAAACCTGTAACACAGATCAGAACTCAATTTAAATTCTAAAATGAACAGCATACAAAGACAATATATGCATATCGATAAGGCTATTGAGATGGACCCATAAGACAAGGATGATCTAATTTCAATCACCAAAATAAGATCATTAAGCAATTCACATCAGAAAAAAAAAAAGTAAATAAAAAAGAGGGAGTACAATCTTACCAGTTCCAAGAGGAGAGATGACCGTGAAAGCTGGAATAGAAAAAAAAAAAAAAAAAGAAGGGAAAAAAGGCAACAAGTTAGTTTTAAAAACGATATTTATTTACTAAAGTAATAGAAAATGGAATAAAGAGTGTAGATTACCTGTTCTCTGTTATCAAGTTTAGATTCAAGATTAAATCCCAACAGATTTGCCATCCTCATGTTTCTCTCTTTCTCATTCTGAAGTTCCAGATGAGAAGCACCATGTGTATGATCATAGGGGCTTACAGAAAGTGCAGCCAAAACAACAGATGACGCTATCAGTTGCAAATCCTTCTGGCTTAAGTTCTTATTGAAGCTTTTCTGTAGTAAGAAAAGCCTGAGCCATGCATAAGCATGATAAAGATGGCTAGCTGAAATCCAGAGCACTTCTGTTAATTTAGCATAATATATAACCATTAAGGATGACTTTGGGGTTCTCTTAACCATGCACATCAATCCATGAATATCTTCAATTGAACGAAAAGCTTCCTGCACAGAACACCATCAAATGAACAAATGTGTACGAGTGTTTGTCTCCAATAAGACCAAATAAGAAGAGGCCACAAACCTGCCACAGTGAAAGCTCAGTTCCAACTTTTAGCTGCTCAAATCTAGTATCAAGATAGAGTTGCAAGCTTTCTGGAGCTGAAAGATCTGGCCGATCCCGTTGATCTCTGTATTTGTTGAGATTAGCCAAATGATTCCTGATGATTTCACACAACCTACGAAACTCTGTAGTTCTTTTATATTGCTTGCAGAATTGGAATGCCCGATGTGCTGTCATCTGCAGAAGGAAGTTGCTAAACAAATCAAACTGCAACACTTTATCACCAAGCATATCATTGCACTAAAAGAAACATGTTTCATAACAATACAGCAAGTGCACTGATAATAAACACATTAACTTACAGCATATAGTCCTTCCAACTTTGAGTTGTTCCGTAAGATCTCAAGCACAGTTCTATAAGTCTCCCATAAAAACTTGAACCAAGGGGTCACACGCTCCTGATCAGATCTATCTTTTCCTTTCTCTCCACTAACATAGCTAAGCATCAAATCCTCGGGTCTTCTATCAGCTTCGAGATCATCAACATCAAGAGCATCCTCTAAGGCTTGAGCCTGGGCGCGAGCTTGCTCAGCTTTCTCAGTGGACAGATGTATGAAGTGCTTGATGACCTCTTCTAGAGAACTGACATTCACTTGCTGGCATATGATGCGATCCTGAATGAGCCCGTCCTGGGCAAACCGGCCCCTCCTCAGCTCAACACACAACTCTACATATTTGAACATTATCCTTTCCATGGTCTTTTGCCATGCCCTGTACCTCTTCGAGGTGATAAGATTATGAAGTGTTTGCAATGCATCTTGCATCTGCCCAACATTAATCAATTCTACACCCAAAACAACGTTTCAGTAAAAATGAAATCAAATTCAAAATAGAATCAGAAAAATCATGCCATCCACATCTACCCCCAAATCCAATATCACATTCGTACATAACAAAAAAATTATAAAAACTACAATCCAGAATCAAAATGTGTGAAAGTGATCATACCCAAACTAGAATAGATGAATTTAACCCTAAATAGCAATATACATTTTACACGCAACCATATATATATATAAAAAAAAAAAATTGGAGATCACTGACCTTCAGCCCGCTTCAGAGCGTTCTCTGGTTTGGCAAAATTCGACATGGCGATTCTATCAGTCCAACCAAATCCTTAACCTGCTCACAAATGGGTCAATACGAAATCAAATTTGTAACTGGATTTGCTTCCAAAATCCAATTTCCCATTCACAATAAAAAATTCTTCATACGAAAGTTATAAATTTCGAAATCAACAAATCTATAGGTTCCCACATTCCCATCAAATCGGGAGAAAAGCAATAATGCAGATACAAGTTCTTATTTTCAGTATATGTGAATGCATCGATGGAGAGAGACCTGAAATTTCGACGACTTGTGTGAGAGATCGCTCAGCAGAAGCTGCTGTAACTGCTTCTCATTTCTTCAATTTTTTACCTGTGAAATCTGAAACGATCAATTTTGACCGATGATCGGTGGGTTTATGAGAAACGAAAACGAACAAGGACATGATTCGTGGAGCTGATGAGGCTATTTTGGTAAATTGACCTTCCGAAATGGGCGCGAAATTATGTAGATCCGGGTAGCTGAAAGACCGGAACATGGAGTGGACCAGCCCTTTATGTTAATGTGGGCTTCAAGAGGCCCACGTTTGTATTTTCTTTATGCGATTGCTAAACTAGACAAGGGAAATTATATTTGGCATTAACTAAAATATTAAAATAACCCGATCATGCTATTTGTCCCTCTATTTTAGAGAGTATATTTTTTGGATTAAAATTTTAATTTCTAGTGTTTGATTTTTCACACTTCATTCAAATTAATAATATTTATCAGAATAATATAGTGGTTAGGTCAGTTATTCTTTGGTCAGCGGGGACAATAATATTTGTCTTGAGTTATCTAACAGATGCATTTATTGTGCTATTTGCTCTAGTCTAATTGTTATAAACTATACACAAACTATGTTTATTGAAGTTGACGGTAAAAATTAAAATTATTATTCTTTCTAGAATATGTAATGTCATTGATTTACCTTGTATATTCAATAATTCAATATATATTTCATAATTGATATATAATATATGTGACTCTTACTTTAGAAAAAACAAATTACAAAGATGGCACCAACCACAACGGAATGGAGGTCCAGAAATTCGGGCTCGTGTTGACGGCTTGAGTGTGATAGAATCGGAGTAGGATATAGTTTGTAGTATAATGTATGAAGGTTTTAGTAGCTTAATAGATCCAGCGTAGGCTGGTTTTAGTGTCAGCGTAGTCTGGTTTTGGTGCCGACGGTGCTGGTCCGTATGACAGCATGTGTTCGATGTTTAGTGCTAACATTGGCTGGCTAGGGGGTGCCGGCATAGGCCTGTTGTTGGTGTTTGCCCACGCGTTCAATAGTTGTATAATATATCATTTGTGATATATATCTCAAGCAGTATTTCCGTTCAAAAAAAAAGCAAGGTATTTATTACTAAGGAAAAAGTAACACATATTAATGCAACACATACTCTTTTTTTTTGTTTAATTCAACACACATCGACTCTCATGATAAAATATGATTTTTCTTAACCAATATTGCAAATGTACACATGAAAATAACTGAACAACCTATACGGTAATTCAACACACATAAACGTGTTGTTTGTATTATCATAGTACAAAATTAGTGGAGATATGTAAAAATTTCAATCTCTTTCATTACTTAGGCGAATTACACATGACCCATAAATACTTTCAAGTCACGTGTAAATCCTGTGATAACAGAGAGCGAAGATTTTATTATATTTTATATTACGGTAACATGCACAAAATGTAGGTAGATACTGGATAGTCATACATTTACGTTGTCATAA
>JAYMSW010001767.1:0-15399 GCA_036897725.1 Erodium texanum | reverse complement strand
GTGGATTTTCCGAGTTTCCGTTTTTCTTTTTCCCTTTTTTTTTTTTTTTTTTATCTTTTCACTCAAAAGGGTAGTGTTGGAATTTTCGAAAATATATGGTTATGTGCAATGCACATGACCATTTTCCATCCAAAAAATTAACAGATTTAACTAATGGTGATATTAAAAAAAAGATAAGTGTAGCCAGATACAAAAAAACAAAACAAAACAAAAAACATAAAGAAGGTAATCATTTGAAAATTTGAATGATTTTGAAGGGTATTTTAGTCCTCTACTCTAAAATCCTAACAGAGTTTGCCGAAAAAATGGACGGAGAAAATTAACAGATAATTTAAAATGTCATCGTATAAGTTGAAACATTAAGGTGTTATGTGAATTTCGGTATTAAATCAGGGTATCGTTTGTAAATATCTCTTTTTATTTTGTATTTTAAAGTATATTTTATCAAATATTTTTTTTTTTTGAGCAAAAATGATAATTAATAATGCGTTTCGAACTCTATGTCCATTTCGTGTTGGGGAGAAAAAGAGACTCAGGCAGCTCGTTTTTCTTGGATGATCCATGTAAATGTAATAACAAAACCCACAGACATTTTATCGAACACATTGCGTTCCATTTTCGGTGACCCAACTGATCTCTCTCTTTGAATCTGAGCTTCTCTCTTGCTCCCCAGGTTTCACTCCCTCCTCTCTTGTCCCACTTTTATCTGGATTGTTGCTCTTCCGATTGTTTTTTCACACATATGTGTATGTTTTTTGCATTTCGTGTGATTGTATATGTTTATGTGTTAAGAGTTTTGATCAATGCATTGAAATTGAAAATGGTGATTTCATTTCATGCGTAGATTTGGGTCATGTGATGTTGAATTTTGATTTAATAACGTAGAGAAGAAAGGGGGGAAGGAGTAGAAATTGCGGTTGTTTGATTGAGCAATGGCGGCTGCTGGGGCACCTAGGCCCGGCAATGCTCGACCACCACCGCCTGGTTATGATCCTAACATTGTGCACCAAAATCCATATTCCTCACCCAATAACTTGCAGAATTTGAACCTCAATTGTCCACCTCCACCTTCAATGCTCCCAAATCCTGGTTCTAGGCCACCTCCCCACTTTCCCCAACCACATCCATCAGCCCCTCCACCAGGGCCAAGGGTTCCTGCCCCTTTTTCTCCCCTGGGTCATGCTCCTGCTGCCTTAGCAAGACCTGTACGGCCTACCCATGGAGCTGCTCCACCTACATTGCCTCCCAATGTGGCTCCTGGAAGACCAGGTGGGCCTTCTGCAATGCAGCCTCCTTTTGTCAGACCTCCCCCAACAATGGGGCCAAGTCGAGCTCCTTTGCAAGCTCCAAGCATGCATTCTCTGGCAAGGAACGTTAACACACCTCCCAGTGCACCGCCCGGTGGTCCGGTGCTTTCTGGACTACCTCAAGGTTTTCAGCCGCCTCCTGGTTCACATTATGGACCACAAACATGGCAAATGCAACCTGGGCAGGTAAGCTCAAGGTAAGCTTTGATGATTTAATACATGTTTTTCCCCCTTTATTAACTACTATCTAGTGCTCATGAACCAATAACCATCTTGTTGTTTAGCTGAAGATTTATGTATTTACTTGATAATGATGTAGGCAGCTCCATCCCCACCTGTTGGTGGTTCTATGCAACCACCTAGAATGTTTGGGATGCCACCACCACTACAAAATCAATCTATGACTGCTACACAGCCAGCAGTGGGTCATGTTGGAGCTCCTGTGGTAGGGTCATCTAAGATTGATCCCAATCAAATCCCGCGTCCCATTCCAGATTCCACATTGTTTCTCCATGAAACCCGTCATGACAACCAGGCTAACCCTCCTCCGGTATGATATTCAATCATTAATCGGAAAAATGAAATATTTTGGTTTCTATACATTTGTCTGCTTTCTATTATTTTGAGATGCACCAACAGGCAATGGATTGGTTTTAGTGTATTATTTATCTCTGTTTTCTATTACTTTATGAAGCTTGCAACCAGTGATTACATTATCAAAGATACTGGGAACTGCAGTCCACGTTACATGAGGTGCACCACTAATCAGGTTATGGTCAAGTACTTGACATGCATAATTTTATTGTTGTCTATATATGTTTCTTTTTAATATTCTTCCACTATGAAGTAAAGCTATACTTTTAAAAAGCATTTTGTTTTTCTTGTGTTAATTTAACAGATCCCTTGCACCCTTGACCTTTTGAACTCATCAGGAATGCAGTTGGCTTTATCGGTCCAACCTTTGGCTCTTCCTCATCCTTCTGAGGAACCAATTCAAGTAACGCATGTTCTTTATTCCCATTTTTTATTTGTTGTTTTATTGTTTAGTGAATCATGAGTTGGATGAACTCAATTATGAAAGCCAATCAAATTACCAATAAACTAAGCTTTAATCTGGTGCAATTAAATGATTGACAATCTTTGTTTTTAGTTTGACGGAATGTGTCAAATTTGAAAAATATGTAACATGTCAAGTGCTAATTCATTTGTTTAAATGTTCTTCAGTGGCCATAAGAGCAAGAGCTAAGACTTGCCTGGCTTCTTTATTGACTCTACCTCTCCCATCCTTTTTCCTGGGGGCAGTTTTTTTTTTTTTTGGCTCAGCAATACAGCTGCCCTGAACTTGAGACCAAATGTTGTACTATAACATCATTTTGCATTATGCTGAATTGCTGAAAAAAAAAAAGAACATCATTTTGCATTGTATTGTTGTAAAATCATTCTAATGGTTGTCTTCAGCGGCTATTTTTTTTAAAAAGGTCATCACCTATTTCATGAGACTTTCTTCTTCCCCGTATTTTCATATAGATTGTTGATTTTGGGGAAAGTGGTCCTGTTCGTTGTTTGCGTTGCAAAGGGTACATTAATCCTTTCACGAGGTTCACTGACAGTGGAAGGCGGTTCATCTGTAATTTTTGCGGTCAGTAAAACTATCATTATATGTGTTACTTTTTTGTTTGTTTCTCTATCTCCCTCCATGTCTGTTTTATTATGTTGTTCATCTTTTTTCCTTCTATATTATGTTGGATTTTCTGTTAATTGCTGTCAAGACTTTTTTGGTAGTTACACTTTTATGTGATAGACACATATGCATAGGTATTTTTGTTATTCTTTAAATTTGGTCTGGAATTTTTGGATTCGTCATCTATGAATTAAACTCTAGTGTGAATGTGTGAGACCTTGTATAGTTTTCCTTAGGTTTTATGTGTTTGTTCAATTATATATGGTTGCCGGAACCTATGTATAACTATAAATAAGAACTTCCTGGCAATGAGTAAAGCCTGAATGTAATGAAAATTACATGAATACAAAGAAAATTTGGAATTTATGCATGTCAGGAATATTGGTTTAATCTTTGCATGTAGAAGGCCATTATCGTGAAAAAAAGTTGCATTCTCATCATGATTCACAGCATGGTGTTTTTAGGTCATGCAAATCTATATAACAGGGTGGTTTTACCATATGCCAATCATTTTGCAGGGTTTACTGAGGAGACTCCCCGTGACTACCTATGCAATCTTGGTCCAGATGGAAGACGTCGAGATATTGATGAAAGGCCTGAGTTATGTAGAGGAACAGTTGAATTTGTTGCCTCAAGGGAATATATGGTTAGTTATTTATATGATCTATAGATTTGGTACTTTTCTGGTAGTTATGATATGCTGCACATGCTTGCTTGTTCCCCATTTGGGGATGCTGGTAATTAAATGTGCTTAATTGCTTTCTTGTTATGTTTGGCTGACCTAGTGGCTAGCTTTTGTTTTCTTTTGTAATCACCCCTTCTCCTTTTGTAGTTATTTCTCTTCGTTTTTTGTCTTCGGGTCGCAGAAGAAATTATTTTCTTACTAATTATCTTATGTCTAGGTTCGAGATCCAATGCCAGCTGTGTATTTTTTCCTCATTGACGTCTCCATGAATGCCATACAGACTGGGGCCACTGCTGCTGCTTGCAGTGCAATCAGTCAAGTTCTTTCTGATCTTGCTGTGAGTTTTTGTATGATGCAGTTTGTTCGATAATTGTTAGCTATATCGCTAGCCAGATCCATATTCTCATTGACTAGCTCTAAGCATACTACACTGCTTGTAAAATCTTAGAACATTGATAAGAAAGAAGTCTTACAATAACTAAGCATTGATAAGAGAGAAGAGATGGCAAATCGACTAGAGGCTCTATTTTGACCTTTTTCAAATTTCAAACAGAGAAAAATAGATGGAGGGTTTCCATGCATTGATAGTTAACTGTAGTAGTTGATTTGAGCCTCTTCAGTGAATGATACATAACTGGCAAATCAAGATTCTTCAGTCTGTCCATTTGATGTGATAGCATATTCAAAATATAAAAAAATCGAAGCCTTTCTGACTGTCTGTAGATATTGTCTAGTCTGAGGCTCAAGACTGTGTGCTTGATTCAATATGAATATATAATTACTAGATAACCAGTCTTAAAAGTCCTAATAAAGGGAGTATGTTATTCATCATATTTTCTCCAGAGGTCCTATATATGTTGATACAGACATACAGAAACTAAAGAAAAGCATTTTGCTGATATATATTCATCTTGATATTACAGGAAGGGCCTAGAACAATGGTGGGAACCGCAACATTTGACTCAACAATACATTTTTACAATTTGAGACACGCATTACAACAGGTCAATGGCTACTCTAAACAACATCAAAGTTCTCAACTTGTCAATTATTTAAATTTATTTTGAGAATGGTACAATATGAACTTGCACGTGAACTTAAGTGGGCTAGTTCATTAAAAAATTGCAAGTTCATGTTTGTTTTTAGCATAGCTTCTGAAATAGAATACAAAATCCTCTATTCTGCCATATTGGATGAAGGGTTTGGGGTTTCTGTGGTATATGTTTTACAATTTTGAAATAGAATATTCCATCACGTAAAATGACTCTTTCCTTTTTGTCAACATCCTGCTCCTTGGACATCCTTGCAGTTTTGTACTTTCTGGATACAACCTTTTCTCTTGAACTTCTCTGTATATTTTTATCTTGGTGCTTCTCCCCTGTATATATGATGTACTTACGGTGACCCATGCATAATTCTATGTTTGAACAAATACCATCTGAGAAGATTCACACTGCTCTCTGGGTTTATATTTTTGCAGCCACTGATGCTCATTGTTCCTGATGTGAAAGATGTTTACACCCCTCTCCAAACTGATGTTATTGTTCAGCTTTCTGAGGTTAGCTTCAATCTCTGGTCACAGTTTCTTGCGGCCTGTTGAGGCATTCACAATGATGTTGAACCATCGTGACAAGTTTATCTTTGAACTGCTTCCATGAAACCCCACCAACTTCTTAGTAACTTCACTTAACTTGTGTGGGTTCAGTGCCGTCAGCATTTAGAGTTTCTGCTGGGAAGCATCCCAAACATGTTTCAGGATAACAAAACTGCAGATTCTGCTTTTGGTGCAGCAGTCATGGTAATATGTCCAATTTGAATGTAGAATATTATTGGCGTTAAAAGCTATGCATGTTTGTTTACTGCAGTTGGGGTATAAAAAATATGATAATGTGAAGAATTATGTGTATACATATACGCGTATTATTTTGTATGTACTTAATTGTGCTTATTTGTTCCTGTCTCAGGCTGCTTTCTTGGCACTGAAGACCACCGGAGGGAAACTTTTAGTATTTCAGTCTGGTAAAGCTCCTTAACCTATACTAGCTGGGGCCACTGTATTTGACCTCAACTTCAATATCGTTCTGATATTAGTACTAGATTTCCTGATATTATCCGTAATGAATTGATAATCACTTCAACCATTCTTTGTCCCGCAAAATCTTGTAAATAGGACTCCCTTGTTACTTTTCAACCTACAGTCCTTATTTGAGATGCTCTGGCGATTTTTAGAAAAATTGTTTTTCAGTTCTTTAGCTCTCTATTTGTTATCAGATATAAATTTGTGTCAGCAGTTTCTGACATGTAAATGCTATATATAGTCTTGCCTTCCATTGGCATTGGCGCTCTATCTGCTAGAGAGGCTGAGGGAAGGAGCAATGTCTCTGCAGGAGAGAAGGTAAGCAGTATCTTCTTAACTTTTGCTTTTGTTAAATATTGGAAGTCCCACATTGCTCAAAGAGAAAAGAAGAAATCCTCATTTGTCAAACCCAACTAGTGGTTGACTTTTTAGTAAGGGAAGTTCAAGCCAGGATATGTAACCCAATGTGAGTTGGGCCATTTGTGTTTCCTCTCTTTGCATCCTCCCCAGTCCATCTCTTTTTTGTCCTCCTCCGTCCACCTCTTCTAATGCTTCCAGCACATTCAATGTGTAGAGAAAATTGCCTATGCGTGAGAGGGAATGTAGAAAAGTTTGGCCTTTTAGTATAAGAAGCTATCCATGTCTCACCTGACCTGCATATAAGGTGGCGTTATCGTCCCACACCGAAAGAATCCCGAACTCATCATAACATATATTTTGGGCCCTTTGGCTATGTGTGAGGGAGAATGTAGAAAAGTTTGACCTTTGAGCATGGAAAGCCATTGACCTTGAGCATTTATCCCAATCTATCATCTCTGACTTGCAGGGGATGGCGTATAAAAGTCCTACACCGGAAGGAATTCCGAAGCCATCACCACTTAATATACATCTTAGGACCTCACATATGAACTGGTTACTAGCTTCCCCTCTCCTTGTATCCTTCCAGTCCACATTCAGGGGATTATGTGTAGAGAAAAAGTATATGTGAGGGGGTGTTATATGGCCCACAAGTTCAGCCAATCAATAAAAATAAGCTTAGCTGTAGGAGAATTTCACAATTAGACCAACCCATTCCCCCACTCCCCAAAGACTCCAAACCACCACTTTCCAAAGCTTCCATGCAGTCCTTTTTCCTCCGACATGCATCTCTGTTGCTCTGAAGCCGAGATGGCTAGACAGGACGCAACCAATATATGGAATATGGCTAAATTTTTACAGCTCAGGATGACGATGAGGACAACATTCAACAGTTTATTCATGATATAAAGATCGTCCTTGCATTTCTTCATCAACAGTGATCCCTTAGTCTACGGACTCTTTTAGCCTTTAGTTTTCATTCTTTCATTTCATTTGTCATTTGGTTTTGGTCATTCATGATCAATTTGTTATTTTTCCACTTCAGGTTGGGTATGTGTTATTCCCATTTCGGGATCTCGTCCTCCTTTCAATAATATTTCCCTTTGTTTCCGATAAAAATAAAATAATAGGTTTATTTGCTGAAGTGTCTCACACTGAAAGAATGTGGATTTAGTGACTAGGTTTTAATAGTAAGAGTCAGGTTTGGTATTAGGTATGTGACTCATTTGTGCTTACTTTTCATTTGTATATTCTTCGTCCAAGTGCAGGACCCTTTCTGTTATCTCACATGTGCACGAGGGGAGTGTTTTTAAGTATCCTACATCGAAAGAATGTGGATTTAGTGACCACTCGATAACTAGTTGGCTCCACACCTAATAGCTTAAGCTTTTGGATGAAATAATTCAACAATTTCCATAGAGATTATGGTACTTTTGGTTACATTTCTTCATGTCATGTTTTGTCATGATTCTTCTTTAGGGTTTGTATTCTTCATTTTTAGGAGACCCAGATGTTACTCCAACCAGCCGACAAGACTTTGAAGTCAATGGCAATTGAAATTGCTGAATATCAGGTAACCTTAAAATTATTTGATTTTTTTATTAATTGTGGTTTAAGATTGACAAGTGAAAGTTGTTTGAGATTTATATCATATATTTTTTGGGGGGTGGGCTTTATATCAGATATAGTAGCTGGGAATATGCTTTACACTGCTTGTTGTCTATGTCTATGCTTTTCCAGGTTTGTGTTGATGTGTTTATCACCTCTGTGACTTACGTAGATATTGCTTCCATTTCTGTCATCCCAGCCACTACTGGTGGACAGGTATCATTAAACTTCTTATGTCTCACTTTGTGTTGTATTTTAACTACTGGCGTGCCAATCCTGTCTGTGTTCAAACTATCTATTTCTAGGAAATATTTTCCACAAAGCAAGTGAGCCCTGAATTCATGTTTTTCCTGTTTCTACTCTTCCAGGTTTACTACTATTACCCATTCTCAGCTATTTCAGATAGTGCAAAGCTTTACAATGATCTTAGATGGAATGTTATAAGACCCCAAGGTTTTGAGGCAGTGTTGCGTGTGAGATGCAGTCAAGTAATAATTTCTATAAATAATTTTGTTTTATCTCCCCCTTATTTGTTGATTGACTCATGATAATAAATTTGTTTGTATTTAGGGTATTCAAGTTGAAGACTATTTTGGAAACTTCTGCAGACGCATCCCTACTGATGTTGACCTACCTGGGGTTTGTAAATGTTGTCTTTTCTCACTCTCTCATGGGCTAAACCAAGTCAATAGAGCCCCTCTAAAATTGCAAAGCCTCTCAGTTGAAATTAGAAATTTAAATTCCATTCGTTTTTTTCTCACAAATTAGAGCCTGGGAAAAGCAACAACTATTGGTTGCTTAGTTAGCTTCTCTTTAACTAAAATTATGGTGATACTTTCTTGGTTTTCTTTCTTCGAGCGCAGTCCTTATTGGTGGGATAGGATTGTAACATAACTTGGATAAATTATCACACCTTTTCCAACCCTAACATCCCCTTCTATTTTGCAGATAGACTGTGATAAAACTATAATGGTCACATTAATGCATGAAGACAGATTGCAGGATGGCTTGGAATGTTCTTACCAGGTGCTAACTGATCTCCCAACCCTTTTTCTTTCGAAGTGTCCTTTTCTTTCTGAATCTTCTGGCGCTCTCTTTTAGTATCAAGAGTATATCCATTTGAAGCCTTCAATTATATAGTATGTCATTTGTTCTCCAGAGCGCTCTTCTTTATACTACTCTTAATGGCCAAAGAAGAATTCGAGTTTCAACTTTGTCTCTGACATGCACAAATACACTGAGTAATCTTTTCCATTCAGCTGACTTGGATGCTCAATTTGCATGCATTTTGAAGCAAGGTAATTGATTCTATATCATACATTCACTTGTGGTTCATGGTTTTAAGGAAGAACACTAAAAACATAGCACATATGAAAAACAAAGATCTAAGAAAGAAAAAACCCTACAAACTATTATTTTTGGTATTTCCTCCACAAAATCAAAGGTAATACTTAATGAGAAGATCAGTGGTTAGCATGTCTCTGTCAAAGGGAAAAAAACATTCATGGTGTGTTTGATGCTATTGTTCAAGTACCTTTTGAAATCTTTTATCATGCATATCCTACAGATTTATATATAGCATAGCGTGATGTTTTCTGTCCCTTCAATTTTCTAGTTGTGTTTGATACTATCATTTCTTATGTTGTATGCAGGATTAGTTACTAACATGTTTCTGATCTATCTTCAGTGGCATTTGATATTCCTTCCTATCCTCTCTTGCACATAAGGGAACAAATAACAGGTCTTTGCATCAAAGTCCTGCTCTCATATCGTAAATTTTGCGCGGCCTTATCAACCTCTGGACAACTCATTCTTCCCGAGGCTCTTAAGCTTCTACCTCTCTACTCCCTAGGTATATTCCATGTTTGCTACAGTTGAAGTCTTGAATAGTAACTGAATGCAATATGTTGTAGCTACCAACTTTAATCAAACACTACTGCATATTGTAGATGCTCTAACGATACTGTCTGTGTTTGATAATAGAAGGCTCAGCTCAACTTCCCTACCTAGGAGTGGGGTGGGGGTGTAGAGGTTTATTATTATTCATTTATGCATGACAATTGTATGATTTATAAGGCCAAGTATTTTCCTTAAAGTTGTTTTATATGCTATGCTTCTATTACTAAAGTATTATCCTCACTTGTCAACATTTGATTTAAGGTTGCACTCTGGAGATACCAGAACATACCAATTGAAGACTTGTACCCATAACTATGTTATTTAAAACATTTATGGCATTTTCATATATTAATTATTAGGAATATAGTTGCCTCAGGTACTTGATTATTCTCTTGTTTCTTTTTAGCATTAATCAAAAGTACAGGGTTGCGTAGTGATGGGAGAATAGATGATCGGTCCTTTTGGATCAGCTATGTTGCATCCCTTTCTACTCCATTGACAGTTCCATTGGTGTACCCCAGGATGGTAGCTATCCACAATCTTAACTCAAAGGTAACTATTGACTGCATGTTGGACTACCTTAGATATTTTGTACTGCATCAACTGCTCTTCAATTATCACTAATTTTTTTATTCACTGTTAGGAGGATGAATCTCTTATTCCACCCGTACTTTCACTTTCAAGTGAAAATGTGAATGAGGAGGGGATTTTTCTTCTTGAGAACGGTGAAGATTGTTTGATATATATTGGGAACTCAGTAGATACAGAGATCCTGCAAAAGCTTTTTGGCACTACCATAGTTGACGAAATTCCTTCCCAGGTTGTTAAGTTCTATTCCTTTGGGTTCTATAATGTTATGGTATCTATTTATGAGTTCCAAGTGCAATAAGGCATTGGCTTCTCATTTTGTGATTTGGAATTGTTTTGGTCAGCTTGTGCTGCAGCAACATGACAATCCACTGTCCAGGAAATTCAATGATTTGGTCAATGAGATCCGGCGTCAAAGGTGCTCCTACCTCAGGATAAAAATGTGCAGAAAAGGAGATCCAACAGGTAATACTCAGTCGGAAATTGATCTTATATAGAATGAGACAAGTAGCTAGTATAAGCACTTACATCACATTATAGCAACAAGTTGGATATCAATGTTGGGTCATGATCAGTTGTGGGTGGCTGGTTTTTTACTTCATCACATTATAACTCGTTTCTGATTCTTTTTAATGGAAGTTTCTATGGTTTTGTTTTGCAGGAGTGCTGTTCTTTTCATATATGATAGAAGACAAGAATCAAACTGCTTCGTCCTACATGGAGTTTCTGGTTCACATCCATCGGCAAATCCTAATGAAAATGTCACGATGACCATTTCAATCCTCTTCGCTTCTGTTTATGAACTTTGACTGCCTCGGCATTCCTGGAGATCAAAGCGGGAAAATAACAGAAAGATGGTGAGTTCTGATATGCCATTTAAATGTAAACTCAGTGAGTTCTTTGCACAAAGCTTAGGATTATCTTTTGCTCTTCATTCCATGCGTAACTTGACATCCCCAGAAAAAAAAACATTACATTTTAAAAACATGTCCGTTAAGGGGAAACTTATATTGTAACTTCTCTCTTAAGCCACTTCATGTTATTCAATGTTAAGCTATTGGTTGTACATTTATGTTTTCACACCACACTAACTGTGAGTAAATGAATGCAAGAAAGAAATAGGTATCAAACGTTCGAATTTTAGTTTGTTAGTCATGATTACGTCATAATATACTAAACCTTCAACCAAATGAGCTAATATAATCTCATCACTTGTTTCCTATTCTTCCTAATCATTTTTCTTTTTTATATCTTTGTATGATATAGACATGTACATCTTCACGTGATTAACTGAGCCTTGATATCGAATAGATTTTATTTAAAATATGAACCTTGATATCCAATATATTTTATTTAAAACATGTCACTTAAAGGCATCGGACTCCACACCTAGAGTTAGATCTGGCCATAACTTTATTTGACACACTTCATTTCTAGTCAATGTGAGACTAATGCTTCAATTTGGGCCACTATTGGGCCGCACCAGCTGTAAGCTGGCCCAAATTGGAAGTTACTGGAACGAATCATAAACCAACGCTCAGAGCGTGAATTAGCAGAGAGCCACCTCACTGGAACCATCGAGTAAACCTCTAACTGCTTCGATAAATAGCTCCGAACCAACTCAATCAGGCCACGAATTTGAGAAAGCGCATCGCAATACAGAGATTGTAAACCAAACAAGATGTTCTTCTTCTTTGTCGGGGGAGTGAACCAGCAAGTCCGTCAGGTAATTAAATCCGGCGCTGGCCGGTGCATCAACTGCGGGTCCAGTGCCGATCTCGTGGACTACGACAACGTCCTCAAGCTCTTCTTCGTTCCCGTCTGGCGGTGGCCCGGCAAGGGACCTCTCATGAACTGCAACAACTGCAACCTCTTCTTCCCCCAATCCTTTTCTTTGCCGGATTCTAGGATTACGCCGGAGGTGCTGCGGTGCCGGTCCTGCGACCGGGCGGTGGAGCCCGATTTCAGCTTCTGCCCCTTCTGCGGCTCTTCCCTGTAATGCCCTCCATACTCCTGTAATGCACTGAGTTATGTAATTTTGTGAATCGAATTTTAATAAAAATAAACCCTTTTGTGTTCATCTTTCATATGCTTACTAGTTTTTTTTTAAAATCAAAAATCATGAAAGTTTTGGATCATTTTTGTTCTTACCGTATCTAATTGCAGCTCCTTCAACCACATGAAATGGTCGAACATAGTACAACATAAAGATGGAGATGAGAGCTAGATATTTGAAAATTTCAGGTCTTCCATAACTATTTGCATTACTGTACACAAAATTACACCCCTACATGCCCACATCCGAAAAACAATCTTGACATGCTTAATTGGGTAAAAATAGCAATAACAGACACAATTTTGGCACTGTACACAGCTTTGTCATATGGTACAGTCATCTACATGGGAACCATCATTTTTAGTCTTTACCCTTTCCCAGTGAATTGCTTTGAGATTATACTTGGGGAGCTGAAATGAACTGCACTAATTTGTCATGTTGATCACTTACAAGCCTGATTCGAAAAGCTCTTGGTGGGGCAGTAGAGTAAAATGGCATAAGAGAACTTCCATTTCAAAGTTATTTGCTGAAGGGCAATTTCTTGGCTCCTTGCTCTACAGCCTCTCTCCATAACCTGTACCTTACCCCTAGCTTATCATATGTTACAGGCAAATTCCATATGTTTGCTCCATTTAGCATCCTTTCCTGTTGCCCCAGTACTAACCTTAGATCCTCATTCAAAACCTGCACCAATCACAGATGAGTATATGATGATCATCTCCGGAAACCTCATTTCAATTACTTTATAATCTTGCATATGCTTGAGCAGGTCTCTTTCATTATGCAAATTGTTGCAAATCTGGAAATGGACATGGGTGTTATAGTTTGAATTTACCTGTTCTGCGAAATGTCTCCATAGATGTTGCATGAAAGGTACATGTTTCAGCAGTGGGGCAAAATCTAATGACATTCTGTACAACAGCCTTGTCTTCTGCCTTGAGGAAGGTAAGCACACATGAAGTTGGTGAAGGTGCGTAGCACACTGCTTAGTACTCTGTCCCTCCAGCTTTCCTGGCTTTGAGATCCCAATTGTTGACAGTAACAGGCATGGTGGTTGAAATTCCATATCTATTGGATAAGGGTCCCAGTACCCTTGGAGACCAGATGCAGGTGTCAAAAACTTCACCAAGCTGAGAACACCCGACACAGAAGCTTTTGTTAGGAGTTAACATGTACAATGATAACTTCTAATACTACAAGTTCTTGATGAATAGTTTAAGAATCAGAACAAACCTTGGAACACTCCATCCCTTGGCGAAGGTGGAAGTGTGTGTAAAAGGTGCATGTGCAAGATCCAAAAGATTATCCAGAAGTAGCCCATGTTCCACAGGAAGCTCCATGACTATCTGTCATTTGCAAGAACATAACAGAAACAAGATTATACTCTTTAATCAAGTCACCATGTCTATAGCAAAAACAAAATATCTGAAAATAGAGGAATACAAATAAGGTATATACCTCAGCATGTACTTGAAAACCTGAAGGAGGTTTCAAAGAAGGAAGGCTAGCTGCAGGAGGATCGCTGCCTGGCCAAATCCATATCATTCCCTCTTGTTCGACACATGGCAATGATTTTAACTTGACATCAAGTAATCTTGTAGATGGCATTTTCTCACATTTCCCATTTGTTGAGTATTCCCACCCTGACATTCATCAATCATCAAAGTTAATTACTAAAACATATATATAGGCTTCTGTTTGCAGTATCTTTCAATTCTCACTAACCGTGGTATGGACATGTGATACGACCCTCCTTCACGGAGCCAAGGTCAAGAGGGCAAGCTCTATGAGCACAGGAGTTCTGGACACAGCCAGGCTTTCCATCTTTGCCACGAAAGATAACCCATGGCTTCTCAAAGCAATCAAACGGAACCTGAAACAGATGGGACAAGCCAATGTAAGAACACATCAACACACTATACAATGGAGTATGAGTTGAATGTTTAAGGGGACTAGCTTACCATGGTGTCATCCTTCACATCAGAAGTGAAGGCAACAGGGTACCAGAAGTTCTTCAAGTGTGGGTGATAAGGTTGAACTGGGCCTGACACGTTCAAACATTTTTTAGGCATTTTCCTTCGCTCAGGTTCAGTAATTTGTGTAGAAGTACTTGGAGAAGGAGACATCTGGTGGTCACACTCGGTTGTGTTTCTTTCTTGTAACAACCTATCATTAACCAATGCTTCCATCTGAGCTAGTTTATCTAAAGCAGCAGCAACCCTTGCTTCAGAGATGTGAACCTGTTGTTATTGCAATACCAAAATGCTTACGAGTTCAATATCTACTCAGTTTCATAGTCCTGAATAGTTGAGTTTTGTAGGTGGAAATCCGTGATTACAGTTACCATCACTCAGTTTATTATAGATACATATTATCTATCATCTCTGATAATGCAAAAATTTTACCTGTTGGTGAGCTTGTGCTAGTTCTTCTTGCAACCCGGCAAGATCCTTCTTGACTGTACCAATGGACTTGTATTCACGGGCAAGAGGATTTAAAACATCCACAACCTACACTATTAAAGAATGTGAGCAATAGCCAAACAAAACTCAAAGGTACAAGAACTTCCAAAATACACTTGGCAATAGTATTAGTATCCCATAAAGAGGATCTTTGGCTAGTGAGTTTAACCAAACTATGAAAATTTTCTCGGAGTAAAAACCTTCTCATGGAGGAGCATGATTGTGAGCAGATCTTGCCGAGCCCTCCAATCACAATACTGAATATCATATCTAGCTACCTCGAGGGCTTGATGGGCATCCAAGAACTTCCCTTTGTTTTGTGGGGCTTTGGACCTTGGATCTTCCACATTGAATATTGCATCCCATGTGCTCTTCTTCTCTGCAAACTCTCCTCCTCCAAACACAGCAAATACCCTAAACCTTCCTTTCACAGCCTGAAAACCCAAATCAAAATGAAACCATGCAACCATTTCAAACAGGCTCAAACATATAATTACCATCATTGGAATTTCATATCATCACATACCCATTCTACAAAACCAAGCTAACCCAACAAGCACATCAATGCCACAACAAAAGCTTTCATCTAAACAGCATACAAATGAGCTAAACATGTTTATTATACTCAAACACAAGTAAGCTCCAATTACTACACTACTAACTGATGTTCCTCCAATTT
>JAYMSW010001766.1:0-15400 GCA_036897725.1 Erodium texanum | reverse complement strand
GGAGCCTATCCCTGTTTTACCTACTGTGCACTATAACATGGGTGGAATTCCCACAAATCACCATGGAGAGGTATGTTGAAGAAACTCAACACCCTCTTTTGAGTAACATCTGTAAAACTAAAATTTCTCATATCATCAATGTTAAAAAAAATTAAAAAGAAGTTGGATGATATTGGTACCTGTGTTTGGTATGCAAATTTGTCTGAAGGATAAGTTTACTTACACTCCTAGCTCGAGTAACCCACCCCTATGTGTTAATAGTAATAGACAGTCCTATCTTCATAGTTACTTTTACTTCTTCTGTTCGTCCTGATGTTGTTACAGGTAGATCTTTTATTTCTGTTTGTGCATTGATTACACAACTTTTTACATGTCTTCCTCCATAGTTGAGTAATATAATTTTGATTTTTGAACAACTTGAATCTTCTGTTCCATAGGTTGTTACTGTAAAGGGTAGCAATCCAGATGCAATCATTCCTGGACTAATGGCTGCTGGGGAGGCAGCTTGTGCATCAGTTCATGGTGCAAATAGGCTTGGCGCTAATTCTCTTCTTGACATTGTTGTTTTTGGCCGAGCATGTGCAAATAGAGTTGCAGAGATCCAAAGACCAGGCAAGTGTGATCTAAATTGCAAGACTTCAGTTAATTATGTTGTGTACTTTCACTAATTAAGAAGCTTTGTCATATATTGCAGGGGAGAAACAAAAACCTCTAGAGAGGGATGCAGGTGAAAAAACAATTGCATGGCTGGACAAACTAAGAAACTCCAATGGCTCAATTCCAACTTCTAAAATTCGTTTGAACATGCAAAGAGTGATGCAGAATAATGCTGCTGTGTTCCGCACACAAGACACACTAGAGGAAGGTACTCAAAAAAAAAAATATAACATACCCTATTTTATGCTACGTAGTGTTTTCATCTAGAGTATATCATTTAATTTTGATCTTGAAAATATTAATGACAGTGAATTATGCATGATTTTTGATATAGCAAGTATTTGGAGTACCAACTAAAAATTGTGATAAATAACAATGAAACAGAGTATGGTTTTAAAGCCATTTAATACTTCCGATGGTCACCATATTTATCTTTCATTAGGTTGTCAGTTGATTGACAAGACATGGGAGAGCTTCCATGATGTTAAGGTGGAGGATGGAAGTTTGATATGGTACGTTTTTTTTTGTCAAAGTACTTTTTAGTTATCAAAGTTGTTGCACATAACATAACTTGTCATGATTCATGAGTTTAAATTCTGAAATCATGTAACAGGAACTCTGACTTAATCGAGACCATAGAATTGGAAAACCTTTTGATAAATGCCTGTATCACTATGCATTCTGCTGAAGCCAGAAAAGAAAGCAGAGGAGCACATGCCCGTGAAGATTTTTCGGTCAGTTTACTCTCCCATGTTTATTAGTCTTCCTCGTGTGTCTCTAGTTTCTAACACCAAGATTCTTCTTTACGTGTGCAGAAAAGAGACGATGAGAAGTGGATGAAGCACACCATTGGGTAAGTCATCTTTTAAAAGAAATTATCCATGATTTCAAGACTTGAGGGTTTTTTTTGTTGTCATGGTAGAAACTCATCAACATCAGAGAACTTGTAATTAATTGACCTAGAGAAATCAACTATGGTTGCAGATATTGGGAGAATGAGAAGGTCCGCCTGGACTACAGGCCAGTGCACATGAACACATTAGATGATGAAATCGAAACAATCCCACCTAAAGCTCGTGTGTATTGATATGCTCTCTTAAGCAGCACCTATGTAGGGGGAGAAGTGGCTGGATTATGCGTCCAACCTGCCCGCTACAGGTACACAATAACTCGGGTCCCAGAAATCGAAGGCAATAGATTGATTTGAATCGAGCGTTTTTATCAGGAATAATTGTTGCATTCATCAGTTTTGCTCTGATGATTTCAATCTGGGTTTTGGCATTTGTAATGGAATTTCTTGAAATGGACTTCCAGATTGCCTTTGCACTTGAAAATTTAATTTGTGCCCGGGGTCTCATTAATTTCAGGTACACTGAAGTTTCAAAACTTCGGATTTTGATACGGAGTAATAAATATTGTACTGTTGATCTGTTGGTATAACATTTTTTGCCGGGGGCAGAAATAAGAACCCAAGCTTTGTTCATTTTAGTATTTATCTCAATATCCTCTCCCAACCTGGAGATTTAATTCAATCTTCAAATATTCATTACTTTCGGAAAAGGAGCTATTAACATCTCGTTCGAAGATTAAGTAGACTTCATAGATGGTTTTCTTGTTCCCGGTTCTCAAGCAGAAGATTCCTAATTCGATTAGGTATTTTAGAGTAAGGACAACAATGAAAAGGGGTCGGCTCTTTCGTGACTGGAGTCGATTACTTGCACCGAGACAGAAAGAAAACGTTGGCGAAACGAAGGAATCAGTGCGGCGCCACGCAGATTCCATGTTGGGAGCCGATTCCGCACATGCGGCATTAATGACGGGCTGCCATGTGGCTGTGCAAAAGAGTCGTGCAACACTCAGTTCTTTAATTATTTCTTCTTCTTTTTCATTATTATTTTTTTCAATTCTTATAAATACACTCTACCGTTGTTCCAAAAACCTTCGGACTATTTTCCCTAACTTCTTATTCTTTCATTCTATAAGAGTATCTTCATTTTCCTACTATGTTTGTTCTTATACTATGGATCCTAATAACATCCCTCCATTCAATACATTTACACCTGATTTTTAACTCGACCCAGATCAAATGAAAATGACTTCTCAATATTCCCCCTTTGAACCCTTTCGAGATGGAACTATATGCAACATTATGGGAACCATAATTTCATGCATATAAAAATGCCAAACCGTCCCCAAATGGCCATGAACCCAACCGTCCATACATGTGGTCCGCGAGGTTCCGAACGGTCATCATCGACCCCATCAAATAGGAGTTGAATCATGGGAACTACTAGACCCGATGCCGACGATGACGATGACGTCCCGGTGGAGGAGGAGCCACAACTCGTTGAAGAACCAGTGAGACTGTCTGGATGTCGTGGAATGCTGAGGCGAGAAGGTGGTAGTTGATACCTGGAATCACAATTATAAGAAGGGTGACAAGTATCGTGACAAGTTGCCAAAAAGTGCAACCAATAGCAAGGAATTGGCTTAGCGTTGAAGGCGAAATAATGCAAAGACCATTGGCAAAGACGATGCCAAAGATCAACGAGTTCAATGGCATATACCACATAATATATGTGTAACATAGGAGTGGTATGTCGGACAACCAAATTATGGAAGAGGTCGAGTCTGAGTACACCAACTAACACGGCTCGACCTTCTAATACAAGTATTGGTGGGTTAAGATCCGACACCTATCTAAATGGTTGAGCCAAGCTTTGTCTTCGTCCTCGAGCAAGAGAACGAAGATGGGCATGGACAGATCGTACACCTCCGAACAAAGCATTGTGTCCGAGAACCCCATAAGCGCTGAAGAAGAAATGCCTCCGCCACCACCACAACGTCCCCGAAGCCAAAAGGTGGAAAAGAGAGACATGGAAAAAGGGGGGAAGACCATGGACACCAGGCAGTTATCGGCACTGAACAAGACCCTCGAGCATATCTCAATGCTACATAAAGAGCTCGAACTGATCATATGTTGGAAGTTGAGAAAGAAAAAACCACCGAGAAAAATTGAAGTCCCTCCGTAGGTACTCAGAATTGTGTGACTATGACGTATCAAAAATGAGCAAGGAAGAATTGCATCGACACGAGATGCATAGGAAGATGTACAAATCATTATTATGCCTTTAGGGTTGTTGTTGTAAGTCCCCTACAATTCGTTAATGTAATTTTACTATTTCCACTTTTTTTAATAAAAAAATAAAAAATAAAAAATGAAAGCGTCGACGATGCATTAGACTTGTCCTTTCACGGCACCGGCACAACCCTTCTCTCTCTTTCAACGGACCCACCATTGCCAACGTGTCGGGAAAAACACCGACAACGGATTGTCATTGCTCTTATTACCAACCATCGTTACTTGTACCCGACATCACGATTGACTATTCAACTCCTTCTTCTTCGAATAGATTTAGACTATACATACGCTTTCGAGCTCCAACAACACCAACCAACATGTCCACATCTTCTCTTGTTTCTCAAGTAGACGATTCAACCAAACCTAGAAATTTGAGGGTCAAATGGAGCATTGGTAAAGAAGAATCCCTCGTGAATGCATTGCTCAACAACTCACTCGATTGAATCCATGGGAATGCAAAAAGGGGATAAGTTTTGGAACGCCATCGACTCGGAGTTTGTTATGGCAAAAAACCCTACTGACCCCGTGCGGACTCTCAAGAATTGCAAGGATCATTAGAGCCTCCTCGATGGGAGTGTGCAGTCATTTTACAGTTGTTGGATGAGTGTAAGCACTTCCACCAAAGAGGAAGATCATATGACCAAATCATGACTTAAGTAGAGAAAATGTACAAACGAAAGCAAGGCTATGACTTCGTATGGAAGCATTGGTGGAGGCTCGTGAAGGGTCAACCAAAGTGGAACAACTTGAAGCGTCTGATTAAAGTAAGCGAGCATGTTGGACGAGTCCGGATCCTACACATCGTTCAAGCCCCCTGTTGAAGTTCGACCCAAAGATCAAAAGGAGGCCAAGGTGAAAAGCAAAGGAAATGACAAGGCTTATACGTCACGATAACAAGATGAGTTGTTCCATAACGTCTCACAAATGCTATCAGATCACATGGTTGCTTCAAGAAACTTGGTTGAAACCAAGAAATATCGACTTGAGCAATTGAAGCGTGCTCAAAAGATATAGGACAAATATTATGAAATTGAAGATCGAGACACACTGATGATGTCCATGGAACAACTGGAAGATGCTCTTACTTTTTCTTCAATTGTGTAAAGCAATTGCTTGTGAACCTATGCATATTGTTTGCTAACTGTCGTATTTTTTTTATATCTTGTATCATTGTAATGTTCTTTGTTCATCGACTACAAGGGACGTGTACTTAACTTTATGTCAAGGGTAACATATTCGTTATATAAACCAGGGGTGGATTCAAGAAAATAGTTCAGAATATTCTATCAATAATGGTTAAATATAAAAAAAAATTATGACAAAAATAGGATATGGTGCATACTGTATGTCACAGGAGCAATTCGAACTCAAGTTACACATAAATAATAAAAAGCTTCTACTACTCTACCAAATACTCTTATGTTTAGGTTATCATGACATTCTCTATACTCTCTGGATTGGCTCTTGATATAGACTCAAACATTTTATAGACAACAATTAGAGCCAAAATCTACATATATTGTACACTCAATTCAGATCTAAATGGCCTATCCCAACATTATCCCAGCATGTAATGAAGAGTTAACCAACATAGTCATGAATCAAAAGTCAAAACAAAACATCACAGTTACAGAGCAAATAGTCGTGGAATACAATAAGGAGAAATAGACTTTGCACCTTTCAAGTGATTTTATCTTGACGAAAAAGTCATGACTTGCCAATTAGACAAGTATAAAAGTGGTAAAATATACCGTATGTAATTATTATACTTGAAATTATAATCCAATTCAAAAACCACAACCACAACCACAACACTTTTTTAAACCAAAGTTTAAATTCTTTCAAAATAATAATATTGTAAACTTAAATCCAAGTACAATTACACTAACTCCAACCGTGTTCATAGAACTCCAATTCTAATCCAGCATCAAATCCAACGGTATATATGAGACACAAGTTACAAGTTAAAAGTTACACGTTAGCAATTAGCATGCTTTTCTAATTGCAGAATAGAGTATTAGCTTTTCACGTATTTTTTTTTTATGACCTCATTCATGGTTGACTTTGTTTTGTAGGTCGTTATTTTCCTGTTGCAGATCCGGCGAGTTTACCGACTGAAACAGTCAAAGGGCAACTTGTAATTACCAAACCAACGGATTGATTTGCCAACACATAATGACGTGTCTGCTCTTCACCGACATACATTGCACCGCCTTTTTCACGTTTCCCAAATACCAACCGTTCGTTCATCTTGCATCTTGACCGTCCGTTCCATCCAACCCTCCATATATATATTACACGTTTGGGAGCTTTCTAAGCCTATCTCTTCGCCTCCGTCTTCTTCCGCAGAAACGGTTTTTGGATCTTTTATTCATGGCTTCGTCATCGACGCTCTGGTCTCTTCCTGCGTCTCCCGGTCGGTGATCTACGGCGTTGGACAGCAGGTTACCTGCAGTTCTCGGCGATCTGATTCCCGTCGTTCGCGGTTGTTGGAGATCGTGTTTTGGTTTATAGATCTACGCTTCAGGTTTGTTCTACATATTGATATGGGATTCAATTCTATTCGTGTTTGATTAGTCCGCCACCTCGCTTCTTGTTTTGATTTGTGTTTGTGGATGTTCGATTTTGTGATTCAGCTGAATCCGGCAGGCGGAGATGGAGATCTGTGGAGCTTTGGCTTTCTCCGGGAAAGGCAAGTTGAGATGGTGATTGTTGATTATAGTTTGTATTTGGCGGATGGATGTTGTTGTTGTATGGTCCGACCTTTGCCATGGCAGGTGCGCTTGCATGGCAGGTCAAAAAGCTTAATAAAAGTAGATATTTTTGTTGTTGGAGGGGGAGATCGCACGGGGTTGCCTGGGTTCTCCCTCTCCGGCCTGTCCTGTCATATACCAAACATCATCATCATCATCGTCCATTAAACCTATCGCCTCAGGACACGCAGGAACTTCCAAAGTTGCCTTGTCTCGCCATCGGAAGGTATATTTTCCAAACAATTTCTATTTTCCAAGCAATTCGTATTGAATATCAGAAAACCCACACCATTCACGTTCCATCATCTATTTGTCCGAATGTTCATATGCCTTTTTTAGTGATTAAACACTATCAAACACTATCATTCAAGATACTATACACAATTATTCATATTATTCTCAGACCTCAATAGCAATGGAATACATGGTTTCATCATTGGAAAACTGAGGTCCAAAACTTTTATTCATTGCAATTTGCAAGTAGTATGATGTTCCAGTATGACTGTTCACTTTCTTCGTTACTATTTCTTTAGCTGTCTGGTACAATGTGTTGCAGCCTCAGCAGTTGAATGCTGATTCAATTATTTTATAGTTAGAGCAGTGTCTCTATTGATGTTTAGACACATTGTACACTTCACCACTTGAGGTGAGTCATGTGCTGGCGGTTGGGCGGCTGTTAAGTTGAAGGATATTGAAAGATTTGTCCCTTTGTTCGATATGCTTTCCTTTCCAAGTGCTGTTTTAAAGGATGGTATGGGAGCTGGCCGTGGCTTTCCTAGCAGCAACGGGTCTTATTCTTTTCATCATACATAGCCTTTGTTGGGATTAGAGGGGTGGATGCAGGGATGGAAGCGGCAGATGGCCTCTGTGGAGTATCCTGAGCAGTGGGCCACAAACGGCCTCTGTGGAGTACCCTGAGTAGCAGTGCTGAGCTGGTGGCCATGCGAGGTATGAGAGGGTGTGAACCATTCGTTTTTAAGTACTCTTGGGTTTTTATTTCATAATTTGTTCTCTTAAGTATTTATGTTGAAATCATATATCCAGCAAGTTAAAGTCCATTATCGTTGGGTGGGTCTTCTGTTCTCTTTTGCTAACCTAACTTATTTTGTTTGCAGTTCTGCATTTAGTATTCTTACTCCAGAAGATTGCCATGTATTGCTCTTGGTTATTGGGAAATACAGTTGCATTTGTAGGTTCAACTTGTTTGCTTAGTTGCTATATACATCGAATCTTCTAGCTGTTGAACTGGGGAGATTCATGAAGTCATGGGGGAACCACAACTCTGAGAATTTTGTACTTCAATTTGAATGAGAGTTATGGTTGTCCATGCCTGTCATCTTAGACTGTTTCTATCCAGAGTTACTGAGTATTCATTTAGTTGGGCAATTTTTGGGTAATGGATATAGTACAATTTTTATTTTTATTTTTTCCATATTTTCTGTACCGATTTTTTATAAAACTCAAGATAATCATATAAATCTACGGTGAATATAACCCTGTTTTGTAGAAAGTAACGGGAAATATTGGGTCTGTAAAATTATTGTTATGTATTATAAATGTATGCACATTGATTAATATTGTTAGTTTTTATGAAATGACTATTCTACTTTCTCCTTGAATTGAAGGATAGGGTTTAGTGTTTGTTTTGAGGGGAGTAATTTTAGGGTTTAGACTTGGGGAGAGGGTATTGTAGGGTTATATAGGGTTTATTTTCAGAGGGGTATTTTAAGGATTTTAAAAAATATTGGTTTGAAAACTGTCAAATTGAACGGATGGTAAATAGAAAAATTCTTTATCGGTATATTTTGCTGACTTTCTAAAATGATTGATGTTTCTTGTACATATTTGTTTGGACACTATTACTTTTTGCCATTGACTCAAAAAAATATTTTGAGCAAAATTGAATATGCAATAATTAGATTTTGGTGGAAGTTCAGTTTTTGTTTTGATGCAACTTATTGGAAGTGCATAACGAGAGCAAGATTATGTTGGTAGTACATACTGCTGCAAGATCTTAGAACTTGACCGTAGGAGAGTTACAGCTGCTTTAGCATATAACATATAGGAAATGATAATCTGCAGGTTCAGATATTGGTTTCTAGATATGATACAATGAGCACCTGTTGTCTGGGTTTCAAGGTCTGTAAGCTCTAAATGGCAGAGTGCTCAAACATGGCGTTTGAGAGGTTGGTGGTTCGAATCCACCCAGATCTACTACTAAAAACACGTCCACCCAGATCTACTACTAAAAACACGTCCGCTCATAGCTGTTTCTTGAATCTTAATTCTCATTAGCCTGTATCAGGATCATAATTTTTGTGCCGTTGTGTTACAGCTTATTTCTCCAGTTCAGGGCTGGATTATATCTGGTACTTCATTGCCATCCCAAAACAGAATCAGAATATGGACTCAGATTTCAAGGTGCTAATAATCTCTCTTAATTCATTGCTGGTGCTCTAGTTTACTACACTTTCTGTTGTGTTATAATGCAACTCTTCTTGTTTCCATATTCTTGGCAGACAAGTTACTGGTGGACTTGTCTCATATATCTGTATTAGTGTTTCCTAAACAAATTAGATATGGAGGTGCCCTAGGATAGTACACGAATTAGTTTTACTAATCTGGCGTATATAAAATAAAATCTTTATAAATTAATAACAACGAGACGGTATATTTCATTGTTTTCATAAAGACATTAATTAATTCATAGATTAATATTTTTTTAATTTAAAAAGGTTATATCAAAGAAAGTTCAAAGAGATACTATAAAGGGACAAGCGGATAATTTATATTTGAAGATATACTTTTTCGTTTTTATCTCGAAAGTTATTACTTTTTGAAAACTATACTATCATTATCATTTTCCCGAAAACGTTGTTTACTTTTTGGAGATATTGCATCTCTTACGATAAAGTTACTCTTCTCTCCTCCTTTCTCTCTAATGACTCCCCATATTTTCGATTCTACTTGATAGAGTCTGATTATGTTCAGTAGGTGATGTCGGTTGTAGTATGATGCGATCTATCACTAACCACAACTTCATAAGGGCATGATAGGATATGATGTGACATATCGGTGATTTCTTCGAGACTCAATATTATCATATAAACTTGGGTTTATCGAATAGAGTTGCACCCCATCAGTTATAACATCAGAAACCTTTCGAATTTGAACTATGCGCTCGCTAGACTCAACCTTGGGATTTGAGTCGACGACCTTAAAATTTTAATAGTCTGTTTATTACCTCCTCTTTTATCTTCTCAAACCATCTTTTTTACTATGTTCTCTCCCACAAACTCTATCCACCGTAACCTAGTTTGAACTTATCTTTGCATCCCTTGATGGCTATAACATGGACAAAGTATTCACAATTTGTTTGTTTGGAAGCTATGTCTTTGTTGGAAACCAATAGAAACACCTTGAGTCACAATGCTACATCGAAGTTAAAAGATAAGATTGAGAACACGAAAAACTATTTAAGCCCTAAAATTATTAAGGGTGGCTCGATGAATATTGATAAGGAGTTTTTTATTGTTGTAATGGACATGTATGTTTTGTTGATATTTTTCATGATTGGTCGGACTTGTTTGGTGTTCCGATACCTTTTTATTTTATTTTTAGAATTTGTGTTTGATGTCTACCTCGTTTTACACCATAAATTTTATGGCGGAAAGCTACTAGAAGAACTAGATGACATAGGATCGAATGGCAACGGAAAAAACTGGAAGGAATTGGACATAATCAGTGAGCATCAAAGTCAATCAGATTAAACTCGGATTTTCAAGTAAAAATTATTACACGGTTCTCAGAAGATATTGAAACTCATATGTATAACACGACAACAAATGAATCACGCAAGAACAAAAAAAATCGGAAAAAAAATTGAAACAGGAACAATTCAGATTGTTTAGATAAATTGTTACAAATAAAATTGGAAAAATATTATGGAGAGGGAAATAAGAAGAAAAAGTGTCTAATAAGTATGCCCGATGAAAAGTGAGGAATATTTTTGGAATACAATAAAGATATGCACAATTTTTTTAAAAATGGTAAATTTCGGGATAAAAATGAGAGAAGATTCATCTTTGAGCATAGCTACTCAATTTTTCCTATGTAAATAAAATAGAAAATTTTCTAAAATCACATCTATTGGAGTTCGTGAACATTTCTTATTTTGTTCGTAAAGAATTTTTTAAAAAAGTTTTAGTTGGCTCAATTTTTTTTTATAGTTTTCTTAAGATTTTAAGTAGGATTGAAAAAAAGTTAACATATGTTTCCTAAAAGAGCTAGAGGATATGGAGTTGTTCTTCTTACCACCTATTAGGCATCAGTAGCAGTGCGTTAGTTGCTCGCTTCTGATGCCCAAAATTCGGCGTGACGCTAGCGCCGGACCGTTACGGAGCTCACACTGGGAGGCTACTTTAGACTCCGGTGCTAGATATCAAACGCCACATCTGGACGCTAGCTGCGGATTCGAACCAGCGTTGGATAACTCGCGTCCCATGTAGCCAACAAATCAGAAGACGCCACGTGCTACCGGATGTGGACTCTTCTCCTGGTCGTGCCTTCAGTCTCTCCTTTGAAATTAATTCAGATTTTACAAAAATAAAATTATCCAATTGTTTCAATCCAGATTTTAATCTATAATAATTTCAATTCTTTGAAATGTGGATAACTTCTTATTTTAAGTTGTAAATCTTTGATATTTAAAATATATGTATTTTGCTATTGACATATGTATTTTGTTATTGTATTGTTCTTATTTTTTTATTGAATATATTTTTTTTTAATACAATGAATTTTAATTTCAACATTTTACACTTAATTTTGGATTACTTTTTATTTTTAATTTCTATAAACATTAATTTTTATGAACATTCCTTTTTTAATTTTCAACAGTATTAACAAGATTAACTGTCATCGCTCCATCACAGACTGGGCTGCGTCCTTTGTGAAATAACAGATATAATTGCCATCATACGCTCAATTGCTGGTGCTCTTATGACATCAAAAATTTGATTTTGTAATGCTGGTATAATAAAAGCTTTCAAGATGCGCTATTGTATAAGATTTTATCCTACGGTTTTAGAAGGCTACACGTTGGGACAATCTGATCCAGGTAAGTTTAAGGTTTTGGATGTTATCAATCTTGTAGTCTCAACTTGGATTATATAAATTTAGACGATTTTCATAAAATTGAGGTCATAATTAATGATCTCAACTATCACATTAAAATGATGTCTATAGCCTATTGAATTGCCTAGGTGAAAATGGTACATATTAAGAGGTCCAAAGATTAGAAGAAATCAAACTACTATCCTTGAAAATAATGTTGATAATGAATTTGAAGATGATACAATACCTTTAGAACTAGTTGATCAGGGTTAGAGGTGTAGTACGAAAGCACTACCTCAAGTACATGTCGAACATGTTGGAAAAGTATAAAATAATTTTGAATGATATTAAATTTCAAAGGTTTTTATGTTACAATATATGGAGTTGTAACATTTGGTCTTTATAACATCTAGTAGTCAAAATTTTTTTATTCCATTTTAATGACTTTTATGTCTTTGTTTTTCCACTCTTCACATACTTCCCGAATTTATCTGTCTTTTATGTATTTACTGGGGTTATATGAGCAAAAGTTTAAATTCCACATCTGGCAGAAAAGTGTCAAAGAGGATGTTATGCAAAAAATGCATATCAAAAGAGTGCATCAAAAAAGTGAGTATTTCCTGGTAAATGGTCAACATAGGAGTGAATTCGAGGGGTAGGGGTAGAGATGGATAATCACACTGGATGTAGAAGTAATAAGTAATGGCTACATTTCCCTTCTCCCTACCTAACTTGCTTACAACACTTTCTAACACATAAGAGCAAAATAATGCATTCTTGAAACATATACTATATGAATTCATAAAAGAATTAGGAAAAATTTATCCTGGTGTGTGTACTCTTAAGTGAGATTGCATGTGTATAGTATTTGAGAGCACATGGATTAGAGGCCTCTTGCAATCTTCATGCTATGTATATATCTTTTCAAATGCAATGTGAGTTATTTTATGAACATGCATTTTGATTTCTATTTAATAGTATAAAATATCTGTTTTTTCAACTCTATTATTCCAAAAAAAAAAATGAAAATGGAAAGCATATAGATAAGTATTTCTTAAGTTAGGACATGTACAGTCATGGTTGTTAGTATGGTGGAAAACTGCCAATTCATCATCTCTTTGTATATATCTTAATGTTTAACATTCACTAAATACGACTTAACACAAAGCTTTCTTGAGTCTAAGATCTATAAATAGCGAGTCTTGTCTAGATTGAGTCAACATCTGCATACATGGATATCTTTACTGTTTTCAGTAACCTGGAGATGCCAAGCTCCGCCTACGGACACTATAGTCACGGGATTTATCTTGACACATCTATCCTTCATATTTCTGTTATTTACTGCTTTCTTTCTTCGGGTACATGCTTTATGCTCGTTTTGATTCCTTTCGCTTTCTCAGGGTGAGAGAGTTTTAAGTATGGAGGATTGATGAGTCCTTGACTCATACGCATTTTCAATGCATTTTCCACACATGTAAGTCTGTTTTTCCCTTCAAAAGGATCGTAATTATGATAGCTTTTAATAAAACTTCTGAGGTCATTATTACTCTGACTACTCTTCTATGATAGGAATTGAGGAGCACCTAAGAGGAGATCTTCGAGAGCCGAGGAATCACGAGCATGAAGCCCCGAACTAGAGCAAAGGAAGCAGAAGACTTGTTGGTCAAGGAATATGAGATTTCAAATCTCGACGGCCTGTCGACGCCCGTCTACTAGTCCATCGAAGCCAGTGGTAGGTTGCAGTCCACGGGGCAGCCAATGCACACACCAGGCATGCGTCCACGGACGTCGGCGTATCTACTAACGGAGCGCCCATCAGCTCCATGCTAGTCAAACAACCCGCCGACGCAGAGCACATCATCTCCACGACGTCAAATGAGCTGTCGAAGGATGACAAGTCAGCAACTGACCTCACGAGCCATAGCGATGAAACCCTAAGAGTCAATGGAGGGGTCCACGGTTAGTCCGCCGCAAGGCCAACGCCTATCGACCACTCCGTCGAGCTAAGCCAAATCTGAAGAAAAAAACCCTATAAATATGAGGCTCTTCCTCCAAGAGAGGTGGAGAGTTGGGATGCAAAGTGCGACATCTTATTTTTCTGAATTTCTAGATAGGGAGAGAGTTGTAGGAGCTTGTGAGAGTGGTTGTGAGGTCATTAAGGAGACATTTCGACATTTGTGGTCATGGGGAGTGCTTAGTCGATTCTCCAAGAGAGGTGAGTGATGGGAAGAGGTGGAGATTTGAAATCCTTGGGGTGTAGATCTTCATTCTCAATCTTTTACCTTCTTTTGTTTTTAGATCCATGCTTTCTTCTACCACCACACCAGATAGGCTCCTAGGTGATGGAAACCATGACCATGGATGACATGAATGTTGAATAATAATATTGATCTTGGTTATGTTAAAGTTTATGTTTTTATTATTCAATATTGTTCATATACTATTTATGATGATCTTAAGCGTAGATCAACAAATGTGAGTTCTAGACCTCACACATGTAGATCCTTAACTGAGCTCATATAACTGGTGTTTATTGTTTGAGCTGTGAATCATTATAGGATTGCTAGATTGTTATTTAATCTGCCATATTGCTGTTTATAACATGTGCATTCTATCGCCCACATATGCTGGATAGGTGTTAGTGTTAATGCAGTAGTATTTGCTGTATTATGTTGCCTTTAGCCTTTGGTTAAAAGTTAATTGTATATGTGTGGGTGTTGAAGAATATGCTCTTTCGGTAGATAAAGCTAAATCTAGGGCCTAAATAATCAGGATATGTGTACGATGTTGGATGGATCTTGCACGGTGACCTCATGTTGTACTATTTTATGGACTGTTGTGTGTTTGCCTAAAAAGTTACTTTCACTAGGGTGGGATTGATTTTAACGTGAAGTCTGTGCTTCCGACCATTTCGTATATGCATGATGTCGATATATTATCTTGTGAGGGGGCACTTAGTTCACGAATGGACATGACCATCTTTGATAGACAGTGCCCGGTGATCCTGACGAGAAGACCCTACACAGTACAATATGCGAGATCATGCACATGCATGGGATTCTAACTTTGTAGTTAGTTGTCTTGGGCTTGCGTCCGACGAATCACCCGTAAAGGGAACACGGAATGGGATAATAGTATTTAACTAAATGTTTGCCAATCAGTTAATATTGTTATTTGACCTCTTCTGTACATTCATGGTCGACTTAAGTTTCCACCTGCGGTTACCCCTTGTTAAATGTGGTTACCTCTCATGAGTCTGCTCTCTCACTCATGGATACCTCAAAATCCAAGTTCCTAAAAATGTCCAAAACTCTTCGCCAGCGACCCGTTCCATGCCCCTTTTACATGTTCGTCGGCCAATCCTTCCTGTATGACCAACTGGTGCCACAATAACCACACCCTTCCTCCGCTTCCATACACTTCAATCCATTCAACCCTTCCTCTAACGCCTTGTAAATTTGTAGATAACTAGATTGGGTGGTGACAAGGCTATTCTAGGATACCGCCATAGACTATCCTTCACCATTCTCCCTATGGATCAACTGGTACTTTTACCGTTAAACTATACTGTTTGTATGACCATGTACAGTTTTGTGCAAGTAACCGTCGGTATATAAACCCTTGTGTGGACAACGATTCAGTTAATCAATCTCGGAACCAATATGGAATTGTCTTGGGGTGAGCTGGCGGGGCTCCGTCTGAACAGCCCCCCCAGGGGGACTCAAACAACCTC
>JAYMSW010001765.1:0-15400 GCA_036897725.1 Erodium texanum | reverse complement strand
AATCATATTTCTCTAAATTGTCGTAGTTATCTTTATGTAAGTTTATATAATTATTAATTTATGATATTGATGGGACCAATATTTACATAGGGGTTTTCCCAAAAATTATTATCTTCTCGAATTTTGCTAATTTTACCACTGGCCCAAGTCAAGACCGGAGGAATTTATTATTTTATCGTATTTATTAATTTATCGAGTATTAATTTATAAAGGTTTTACTGTATATAAGGATAAGATAAGGGAGAGACCTCCTAATAGTATTTGTTAAAGATCTTGCAACGTGATCTGCCTCAAATCAGAAAAAAGAATTGGATATTCCAGCATGAAGGACAAATAATAGAAAAGTTGACTCCTGAGAGTTTTGATCTTAAACTAAGTATTTTCCTGGGTAGAAGTGACCTTCTAGTCGTATTTGCAACTTAAAAAAAAATATTCCATTCCCAAACCATCGTGTGTACATTAATTGATGTGGAACTGGGTTTTGAGGTCAGAGCCGATCTTGAGAATTTGAGAGTCCCAAGCGAAAAAAAAATTTGAATCCTTAATGTTCAAAAAAATATATCTTTAAAAAAGTACTTCATTTTTTGTTTGTTGTTGTCACATAAATTACTCGACATAGAAGAATAAATACATAAATAAAAATTTAGCTCGAGTCAAAATTGCTTCACCAATAACTCAGTTTCGTAAGTTACAATAAAAACTACATATCAAAACTCCAAAAATATCCAAACAAAAGTAGTGTTTAATGACTAATGAACTTTAAAAAAAACAAGGATTTGAAAATTAGTACTAGCTAACTGAAAGTAAAATTAGCTCAAATGAATATGCTCATCAATTTAAAAAATGGCATAAAAATCTATATTCATTTTTGGATTTTTCATTAAAAATCCAATAAACATTTGGCAATTTATGAGATATAAATTTCAGATAAAGAACGAGATTGTTATTAAAAATTTGACCACTTGCCAATCCGTAACTCATTTTGTTAAGTTTAATAACGATTACAAAAACAATGAATCACCATTTTCCAGTTTAATAAATTAAATTTGTAAATTCGGTGAATATATTATTCATATAAAATTAGATCTAAAGACATGATAACACATAGTTGAAAAAATTTGATTAATTCAAATTAGAAACTCCAATATTGCATAGAACATTATAGAACTAAACAAATAAATTGTAAAACTTACTTTAACTTATATGATAAGAGTTTAGGAGTTGAACATACAAATAAAATCAATTGATATATTTTAATAATAAGATTTATATTTTAAAAGATAGAAGTATAAAAAGTTTAGAATACGAATTACATTTAATTATATTTCAAGTAACTTGACTTTGTTATTTATTAATAATACAAAAAAAAGAAGCCCCAATAGCTTTGAGCCTCAAGCCACCGCATGGGGTGCTTGGCCCTAGGGCCGGGGCTGGGTGCCGTTGTTAGGTCTTGCAAAAAAAGAGAATTTATTGTTATATATTGCAAATACGGATAATAAAAGAGCAGCTTATAGGATTGTCAAAGAATAACAAATGGCTAGTTTTTACAAAAAAATGATAAATGTCATTTCCGTTCATATATTTTTTTATACAAGGTATGAAAAGTTACATATTTTTTTTTATAGCAAAAGATGTCGTCCTATCGTTCTTACAATACCATAAGTCGCACTATCCTTTTGACAAGACCGAACATCAAAATAGATATGTTATTGAGTTCATTTTTATCGACAGTTTTGAATTTGAACTCTAACCTAATTTTTAGGCCAGAAGAAACTTAGTGGACTTATTCTATAGTTCTTAATTAAATTTATCTTGGTTTTTATTCTATTGTGTGTTTTTTTTTGTAACGATTTTTTTGAAAGGAAAGTTTCACTCAACCACTCCTCATTTTTAACTTAATCATACATGAGCTCCAAATCACTTATCTACATCAAAAACATAAAGATTTTCGGGTAACTTTTTTTTTTTGGATGGAAAAGGTACCACGTGCAAAGCACATGCCCCTATTTAATTTATTTATTTTTCAAAAATGGCAAATCTACCCTTTTTGATGAAAAAAGAAAAAAAGGGACAAAAAAATTGAAAGACGCGTGAAATAGATAGCCTCCCCTTTAAAGGGGACTTGGGAGCTGTGCGTAGATTATGTGGGAGTCGGTGAGGGCTTCTCGATCCGGAGGTCTCCGTCAGATCTGGAGGTCGCCGCCGAAGCTGTAGAGAGTCCTCCCTTGCCTGATTCAGTGGCAGAAAGCGGAGCCATTGAATAGATAATTGATTTCCTGAGTCGTCCTTCATTGTCTTCTGAGGTTAGAGAACACGTATTGATATAGCCCATTACTTGTTAAGTTACTCGACGATGAGTTCTAACCACAGTGCCATGTTGAAGCTTGCATTATTCCTAAATTGGCGAGATTTTTGTTAAAGGAGTCTTAACTTTTCAAAATTAGAAGATTACATGTATGGTCAATGGAGGGCTTTTGTTAATGCTTGATGACCTTTCCGAAGTTGTTCTCTAAATTGTTTCATCATGGCTTATTGGCTGAAATATATTCTACCGTTTTGAGTCATTGTGCATTCTTTCTCTATTGAGTTTCTGAACTGATATGATTTTATTTATGATTGTTGAGTTTTATCATGTTGGATAAAGAAAATGAATGAAAACAAAAGGGATGGGAAGGATAGACTGAGAGAAGCTAAAAAGATTGTTCAATGACATGTTTAAAAATTTGAGAGTTAATGAAGGGTAATAAAGCCATTTAATATAAACAATAATAGAGTTTAACTCAATGACATGTTTAAAAATTTGAGAGTTAATGAAGGACAATAAAGCCATTTAATACAAAAATTACAGAGTTTAACTCTGAAAGGGGTATGTGAAAAGTTTGGGAACTATAGCGTAGTTGAGTGCAAATTTTAAACCTAGACGTAGTTATGTGAAAAACAGATATAAATAAGTGTAGTTCAATGGATATTTTTGTTCTTTTCCTTTTCTAAAGCTTATCCTGTCATGTTTAATTATTTCCTACACAGTACATGTGGTCAACACCCATCTCTCCATTCATCAAAACTTGAAGCTGAAGGTGTGGTTGAAGTATAACCCCTATTTTCTTTAATCCAAAGCACACATAGAGAGAGCATGGCAGCAGAGTGTGGTTTTGCAGCAGCAATTGCTTCTCCGTTGCTGGAATCTTGCAAACTTGTTTTTGGCCCCCTTCACCGAAACATCAAGAGCTTCTTCAAACTGCAATCCAACCTCACTTCTCTGCAGCACAAAAAGGGAGTTCTGAGGGAGATGGAGGAGGATGTCAAGAAAGATCTTGAAGCGGCAGATAAAGATGGCAAGTCTCCAACACCTCAAGCGAAGGAGTGGCTCAGACAAGCCCGGGAGATTCTGGTTGTGGCAGACCAAATGGAACCTGGGATGACAGCTAACCACAGAGGACTCGTCTCAGGATGTTTCTTGAGCTGTGGTGTCTGCAAGAAGGTGAGCAAGACTCTTGAGGCAGTAGAAGGACTCATGAGAAGCGATGCTTATCCAGCTGAAAGAGTGGTATCCACCAATCGTCCACCACCCACAATTCAGCACATCCCCGGTCCTTCCTTTCAAGACCAATCAACAGCAGCCCAAAACTTGATCCATGTTATGGATCTGTTGAGTCGCGATGAAGTAAGAAGCATTGGGGTTTGGGGTATGGGAGGGGTGGGAAAAACTACCCTCGTCAGGAACCTCAACAACAAGCTCGAGATGTACGGATCATCTAGCCAAAAATTTGGCATGGTGATATGGGTGACCGTGTCCAAAGACTTCAACAGGAAAAGGGTCCAAACACAAATTGCTAATAGATTGAAGTTGGTAGTCGGAGAAAGCGATGAAGATAGGCTTGCCATTCGATTACACGAGAGGCTTTAAAGAGAGGGGGAATTTCTACTTATTTTGGATGATGCTTGGAACCCTATCCATTTAGATGTTTTAGGCGTCCCCTATCCGGAAGATCACAAGGGTTGCAAGATCTTACTAACAACTCGAAGTCGGGAAGTTTGTACCCAAATGAACATGGATCAAGAATTCAAAATAGCTGTCTTGAAAGACGAAGAAGCATGGCAATTGTTCAAGACAAGTACGGGGGAAGTGGCTAGTTCGGAGCAAATACTTCCATTTGCAAAAGACGTTGCAAGAGAATGTTGTGGCTTGCCTTTGGCTATTGTCATTGTTGGGGCTGCTATGAGGCGAAAGGAAAGGGTGGAGCTGTGGAAAGATGCGTTGAATGAGCTTAGGAGGTCCAGACCTTCCGTTTCGGGGATCGAGGAGGAGGTTTTCAACCCCTTGAAGTGGAGTTATGACTCTTTACAAGGTGAGAGCATCAAGGCTTGTTTCTTGTTTTGTTGTTTGTATCCTGAGGATCACGAGATAGATGTAAATGAGCTTGTGCAGTGTTGGATCGGAGAAGGGTTGATAGATGAGCAATTAGATCACGAGAATTCACTCAATAGAGGGTTAGCTTTGGTAGAAAATCTAAAAGATGCATGTTTGTTGGAGACCGTCAGGGCAATGTGTTCAGTGAAAATGCATGATGTGGTTCGTGATGTTGCTATATGGATTGCATCTTCGCCAGAACATGAATGCAAACACTTGGCTCGAGGAGGAGTTGGGATAACAGAAGTTGATGAGCTCGAATTCGCAAAAGATGTGACAAGGGTGTCTTTGATGCATAACAAAATCGAAAAATTACCAGGTGATGGTTGTGGCATAGTGTGCTCTAATGCATCAACCTTATTCCTACAAGGTAACTATTCTCTCCAAGAAATTCCAAAACAGTTCCTACGAGGATTTCCAGCAATCAGGATACTAAATCTAAGTGAAACCAACATCAGTTCGATAAACTCGATTATGGAACTTGTTCACCTTAGAACACTAGTTTTAAGCAATTGTGGTGAACTCCAAGAATTACCCTCATCGGGATGGGAAGCGCTCAAAAGAATGCAAGTGCTTGATTTATCAAACACGGGTGTCAAAGAACTGCCTAGAGATATGGGAATGTTGATCAAATTAAGGGAACTGAATCTGTCCGAAACCAGAAGCCTGAAAAGCATCTCTGCTGGAGTGTTTACCATGTCGTCACCTTTAGAGGTCTTAGAAATGAGTGGCAGTTCGTATTTGTGGGGATTGAAAGGAACGGTTGAAGATGGAGAAGCACATTTGGAAGAGTTGGAAAGCCTTAACAGACTGCGGGTATTGCTTATTGAACTCAAGCGCGGGGCAAGTTTCAGCTGGGTAATAAATCATACTTGGATTGGAAGATTAACAAGGTTCAAATTTCACACCAACACGATCTTGATTGCTGGTTTTTTCCAAGGGGAGAAGGAGATACTTATGGGAGGCACTGATGTAGCAGAAGAAAGAGTAGAGTATATGTTAACAACCACTAAAGCAACTTCACTGTGGTTTAACAGATGTGAAGGTTTAGACAAGTTGGTACAAAACATGGGCCTTAACACTACCAGTTCTTGCTTTTCTGATTTGAAGTTGCTGAATATTAGGAACGCTAGCATCGATTTCAGAGCATCGTTAGGAGGAGGACATGGTGCTAAGCACGATCTACTTCCTAATCTAGTGAACCTTGGTCTAGAAAATGTTAGCGGTTTGAGGAGTATTTCAGACCTAGCAGGTCTCTTGGGACTCACATTTACTAAACTACAAAGGTTGGATGTGCAAGGTTGTAATGAAATGAAATATTTACTCTCTTTTGGCCATCATCTAGTCCTTGAAGGTCTCACAGAAATGTTCATAAGCAGGTGTAGTGAACTCAAGGAGGTGTTTAAGTATGTAGCTCATCCACAAGGTCACTCTGTTGGGGTTGTCCCTAATCTCAAAAAAGTTGAGTTGTTCGAGCTTCCTAAACTGAGGACACTGTGCCATAACCACAAAGCAGAAACATGGCCGAGTCTCGAGATAATCATGGTACTTGATTGTTTTAAACTGAGGAAGCTGCCAATCTGTAGCCAAAACAATAGCATCAAACAGATCAAAGGAGAAAAGCCATGGTGGGACAACTTACAGTGGAGTGTTCCTAATACCAAGCTCTCTCTTCAACATCTCTACAAGGAGTAAGTCTCTTCTTATTTTTATTAGTAGCTCTTAATAAAGATGCAATTTTATTTTTGTTAATACCTCTTTTACTGAAATACCATTTTTAAGTCCTTCTCAGGAAATCATATTAATCCGAAGTGAAGGTGTGGCTTCTGTAGTATTGCTGGTATGAGATTATGTATGCTCTGTCCCATATGTGAGATGTAACTGAGAAAGTTGTGTCACTTTGTAAAACTGTAACCTGAAATTCCGATCTCTAGTCCTTCCCACATGGAAACTATTTCATATTCGATTTACCTTTTAATACTTCCCTTTAGTTTTTTTTCTGATTGCATAGCCTCAAGTGTCTGTTGTGATTACGGAAGCACACTATTCATAGATGTTGGAAATGTATTTGTACTAATATTTGTGTCATTATCTGTTAATGTAAAAACTCTCATCCACATGAATGGCACTGGAACAATCCAAAGTACAAGTTCACATGACCTGCAAACTTACGGGATTATTATAACTATCATCCTGGTGCCTCCTCCTCTACCTCCTCTCCTCTTATCCGCCTCTGTATTGTTTTGTGCATGTATATATATACATACTTTTTTTGGGGGTTGGATCCATGAAAATGAAGAGTTGGATTTTGCATTCTTGTGGTGTTACGTTTCCTTTCTTTAGGAAAAGGGAAGGAGTTTCGACTTAGTTTAACTTTAGTTAGAATTGCAGTAGGCTTGCTTCAGCTGGGGATAGTAATGGTTGTGTTGCCAATGTCCATGAAGAGAACTGAATATTGTTTAAGGCATCCTAGGAAGGGATGTGCTTATTTGGTAGTTCTACGTTACAATTTTAGGGGGGAGAAAAGTGGAACTTATTTGATTTTTATTCTAAGTTTGTATTGTAGAAAGAGTTCAATTGTTTTTATTGGGTTTGCTTCAGAGTAGAATAGCATCAATTGTAGCCAATATGAGTGGGTTTTCTGAATTGCAGTATATGCATTGTTAGAATTCACAGGTAGAACATGGGATGCTGCTTGTTGTATTTTCCTAGGAAAATGTAATGGTTTGGTTGTTCAAAAGAAGAAAAATTCTAATACCAAGTTTTAGAATTTTGAGATTTCCTAACATACTTTCTTTGGATGCCTTGTTATTTCAAACAAGATTTTACCCACTTTTCTCAGAGTTTGAAGCTGTATTTTTTTATATTTTAAATTTGGAGATCTTGAGTTCCATTGGCACCCCCCTGGTATTGTACAATACAAGGTATGCCAAGTATTTTGAATTTTGGTAACTTATACATGCATAGTGCTTTCATGCTGGATAGTAGAAATTGGAGAATAGACACATGTCTAGTTTGTTTGTTTATTTTTCTAAAGCTGTTCTTTTCTTTACTGTTTTCATTTACAAAAGAAAGTGCCTCCAATGCTTGTATGGTACATGACCTTCTCCAAGATACAAAAATTATAAGAATATTATTGATGGAATGTGTTTTACATTCATGATAAATTTTATAATGATATACATGATAAAAATTTGCAATATCCTGGGGTTGCTAGGAAAGTATCTCCTTAACTGTGTGTGGTCACTTAATTGTGACAGTCATTAAAAGTATATAATACAGAAATAAAAGTTTTTTTATTTAGTGCAAGAGATATATTTATCTATTATGTAGAAAATTCAGATTTTAATTACTTCATGCCATGAATGTCATGCATATTTTGTTATTTACTGTAGCAGAAAAATACAAGGAAGCTCACAGGCAAACACAGATGAGGATGATGATGCCAAAGGACTGTCTCCAGTGGATACCTCACAGACAGAATCCAAATTGGAATTATTTGGATTTGATTCTCTTGTCAACATTCTTGGTCTTAAGAGGTCTTTTTTTCTCTATTTTGTTTTTGTTGTCTCTTACCTTTTTTGTGTATCACAATTAATATTAGTTCTCAGTGGGAAAGAAGGGGTGGATAGGAGAGTGGTTGGCGATAATTTTTTGACAATAACCTTTTTCTTTTAATTAATCTAGAAGTTCTACTTTTGTTTTAAGTTGTTGATTTTTAGTAAGTTCTTCAACTTTGCTATTCCAGTATGACAGGAGAGCCAATTCAAGCTCCTTCTAGTCCTAGAGATGGCGAGGATGTTTCTACTACACTTGGGCCCCAAAAGGTTTGCTAATTTCTTGTGCATGTTTTGCCAGTTTTCTGCTAGCCTTAAGCGTGCTCCTGCTATAAGAAAATTTCAGAATGTTCAGTGGTACACATTGGTATGCAGATATTAGAAATAAGAGAAAGGAGTGGCACTGCTGTTATAATTTTGTAATGATTAAATGGGTAGAATGCTCTGTCGTATCTATGATGCTTTGTGGAAAACTGACCTTCTATGATGGGTATCACATCCTTTTTGAAATAACTTTAAATACCTTGATTTTGCCCAAATGCTGACCAAATAATAATATATTGTCCTTACCTGGATATTAGGTTTCCTTGTTTTTCCTCTTCTACTTTACAAAAGACGGTATCTCCGGGTATTAGAGCACTTGGCTACGAATGATGGCGTTAGGCGTTTGAATCCCTCCTAGCCTACAACCAGCCTAAAAGGTCTTTTGCTACTATAACCTTCCTGACCACAATTTTTTTCTTCCAGGCATTGTACCTTGAGAAAGAAAATCCATTAGTACCAAGTATAAAAAAACACAGTAATAAAAAAGAGAATTACAAATAAGTCAATAATGAAATAGTGACCTCCATCTTTTCTATGGTTACTTCTTCTTGAACTGTCTGGTCGCCTCTACACACTGGGCCTTGCTGTTTTCTTCTGTCAGTAACTGCCAGGGCATTTCTTTTTTTGAAGATTAGGGTGAAGAAGATGCCTATATCTGTGCAGACCCTTTAGTCACATTCTTCTTCCTAGTGGCTCATGTACACTTGGAGTTAACTATTTATAGGCTTTGAAAACGGACAGTAACTTTAGATTATATATTATTTGCTTCATTGACCCCAAGTATTACACTGTAGTTCATTTCTGACGCTTCTCTCTGTCTCTCTCAGGCTTCTGATGGGAAAATGGGTACAATGATGGGCGTATTTGTTCCGTGCTTACAAAATATTATGGGCATTATCTACTTTATCCGGTTTTCTTGGTATTGCTTGTATTCCATCATCTTAAGAATGATTTTATATGTGATATGGGCAAGTAATGAGTTACATTTTTGCTTATGCATGAGGTTCTATATAATTTTGATTACTTGATTTATACATTTTCATTTTCTAGTTTCATTCTTAGCCTGAATCAATGTGATGAGTTGGGCCCTTTTCCCTTTTCCTGTTAGACTAGTATATTGTCATAAATTTCTAACTCTTGTAAAACACAGGATCGTCGGTATGGCTGGTATAGGTGAGTCACTGGTGCTGGTATCCTTTTGTGGCTTGTGTACTTTCCTGACTGGAATATCACTGAGTGCTATTGCGACAAATGGTGCAATGAAGGTATACAATAATTATGATTGAAGTTCTTCTGTCTCATATCCGTTTAGGGTTCATCAACTTTTAACTGGATATAAGGAACTGGTTGTGAATTTTCCATTCCGGTTGGATGCTGCTATTACTGGATGTGAGGATTTCTTATGCCATTTCTTCTTTTATTGAGTCTGCTAAACATAAAACCAAACTATTGCATAATCAACTGATTCTGTATCCTTATGCATTATATTGTACCCTATTTTCTAATGAATGTTTTTGTATTTAGACTTATAATCTACTCGTCACTAGATTCTTTCCCTGATTGGTTATTCAAAAAGTTAATTTCTTCTAATTGGTCAGTTTATTACGGAACTGATGCTTATTGACTTGGTGTTTTGGTCACTTCTAGGGGGGTGGACCATACTATCTCATAGGCCGGGCCCTTGGTCCTGAGGTCGGAGTCAGCATTGGACTTTGTTTCTTTCTGGGGAATGCAGTTGCTGGAGCACTGTGAGTGACACAACCATAGTATGCATAGTTGAATTGGATAATAGGGCAGAAGGCTGAATTGTGTTTACTTGTCGTGTGACATCTTAATGTGCGGTTTCTTGGCTAATATATTTATCTAACTCCTACAATTATATTTTCTCTTGTGGTTTTAGTTATGTATTGGGAGCAGTGGAAACCTTTTTGAAAGCTGTGCCAAGTGCTGGGATATTTAGTGGTAATGGTTGAAAAATTAACTATTCTTGTATCCCACTTTGAAGCATTTTATTGGAAATCTGTCATGGATAAATCACAAGCAGTGATATACAGTTGTTATTGGCTAAGCTAGCATGGGTGTAATATTGATGGTGTGAGATTATATATGCTTCGTTCAGTATATGGGAGATATGCCCTTCAGTTTTTCTTCTTCTGATTATGTATACATGCATAGCCTGAAATGTCTGTTGTAATTATGGAAGCACACCATTCATAAATGTTGGAAATGTATTTTTACTAATATTTGTGGCATTCTCTGTTAATGTAGAAACTCTCACCCACATGAATGGCACTGGACCAATACAAAGTACGAGTTCACATGACTTGCAAATATATGGGATTGTTATAACTATCATTCTATGCTTTATTGTGTTTGGAGGAGTGAAAATGATCAATCGGGTCGCACCTGCTTTTCTGATACCTGTTCTATTCTCCGTGGTATCCATTTTTGCTGGGATTTTCTTGGCCAAGGAAAATTACCCTGCTGGTGAGTTTTTATTATATGTACGTTTCTTATGGCTTTATATGTGTGCTGTAGTCGTCCTGCTTTTTGTATCACCTGGTACTGACATTTCCTAGAACCACCTTCATGTGATAAGAAATCTTGTAGTTATACTAATGTTATCAAGTTCTCTGTGGCTTTTGTTTGAGTTCACATTTTCATATGGTATCTAAAATTACTCACTTCTGTTGTATGGGTTGCTTGGATTAATATTATTGTGATGCCTTATGTTGCTTGCATTGTACAAGTCAGAAAGGAAGCCCAAAAGCAAGTACTCACTTCTGAAGCATTCCATCACACTCTTTTATTTTATTAATTAAAACATAAATGGGAAATTCTAGTTCAAGAAACTGCATTTATAAACACCCACCCCCAAGGCTTTCACAGGTTAGCCAAAAGGCCAAGAGATTGAGGTAAAAATTGCTTCGTCGCTACTTATTTTGTTTTCAGTGAAACAAAATAGGTTTTGAATGTTTGTTGCTTCTTTAGAGATGCCCACAATGACGAGAAGGAAGATTTGGGTTTTGCACTGCTTGTTGCTGATGGAAGCTTTTCTGGGTATGTTCTGTTTCTTCCTGTCTCTACATTGTCATTTTAATTCCCTGTATCTTGTTTATGGCTCTTGTGTGACCTTTGTGTTTAGGTTTTGGTTATTTTGTGAGCCATTTCATTTTCCATAGAAAAACATGTTTTTATAATAATAATAATAATAATAAAAGAGGAAATATTTTACAAAATAGTGTTTTATGGAAACATGAGCATTCAGTAGTGAAGTTTCCATTTTCATATATGATTTTAGAGATCACATCAAACAGTAGTAATTTTTATAGATGATTTTACAGAAGATCACAATAAAGCTAATTGGCTATTAGTTTAAATGCTTTCATTTTGGTCTTGACTCTTCATAAGAAAATGCTGGTGTTGGGTATCAAATATTGCATACATTTAAGGTTGGGAAATCTTAAATACAATAAAACTGTCTATCACAGATTCATATCAATGAAAAGTGAACTAGTGTGACTATTTTCTTTGCAGCTTTGAATTCGTTTTTATGTTAATGCCACATGTAGGTAGCATTATAGCATCCCTTTTGTGAATAATTTTATTTCAGTCTTCTTTTTGCTTATTTTGATTAAAAGAAAAAGAAGCTGTGGGAATCATGAGCTTTGCTTGTAGAGTAGTTGATTCTTGGTCTATTTATTATTTCAAAGGCTTAGGCATGGCTAAAATGTTAGAAGTTGCATACTTGACTGCATTAAAAATAAACTTACAATTGGCAATTGGATGCTGTGCTATGCTATGCTAGTAAGAGTATAGGACTAGTAGTGATCATTGGTTTTACATGGCCAACAAAGTGGTTAACCATTTTGAAATTCAGTGTCAGCAAGAGGTGTGCAAGAGAAGGCAGAAGCAGCAATTCCAGTGACGACACTATCACCTCCAGAGGGAAACACTACATTCCTCGGGGGCATGACATGGTGTGTGGCTCTTAGTGGAGTCCCCCAAGATGACTTGCAGAATGCGTTGGACTGGGCCTGTGGGCTTGGGATGGCCGACTGCAGCCCCATCCAGGAGGGCGGGCCGTGTTTCCAGCCTGATACAATGCTGTCGCATGCCTCCTATGCTTTCAATACCTATTACCAGCAGAATGGCAATTCTGATATTGCCTGCAACTTTGGAGGAACTGCTACTGTCACAAAAAACAACCCCAGTAAGCAATGTTTCATTCATCTCTACTTTTTTTATCCCATTTGGAAATGATAGTCACACTGAGGATGCTCCGTCGTATATCAACCTGATTCATTTCCACTGTTTACAGGTTATGGAAAATGTAACTATGCTTCAGCAGGGTATGTTCATTCCGATGCAGTGCATTTGCCGTTTATCATAACATTATCTAACTATGCCTATTGCCTATTGTTTCTCCAGCTCTTCCAGCTCTGCGCCTCCTATGGCCAAGAGATTTCTTTGGTGGAAAAGCGTCATTCTGCTGTTGGTGTTGACAAAGGTGATTGGGGTTTTTTAATTAAACTTGCCCATCAAGCCTCTTTTTGATGCAGCATTACAGTCCTCAAAAGCACAATATTCCTTTTGAAATTGTGATTCCAATCTTTGTCTATGAGTCAAGAATCTTAAGGCTATGCATCTAAGCGTTGCTTTTGCCTTTTCCTCATCCAAGTTTTGCTTTCTTTTTCAAGTAAGTATTTTATCAAATGCCAGTGGACATGAAATGACAATATTGATCTCAAAATGAAGTTCCTTGCATTTTCCATGTGGATGATAATGATGATGATTTGAAAAAGAGAAGACAAAGGATGAATGTGAAATAATACCTTAGTAGATATAAAACCATGGTTTGCTCTCTAAAATTGCTTCTACATTTTGTAAGGAGTCAATTTCAATGATGAATCTCTGTTTAGCATCTCGCAATTTGCTTCTTTTCTGATTGAACTGAACATTGCAATTGCGCACTCTAATACCATGTAAGAAAAAAAGAAGTATATTGTTCTCATCAACTTAAGATCATGTAAAAACTGTGATCTTGATTCGAGGTTTTTGAACTTTCCATCACGTAAACAAACAGAGTAATATGATATGGAGATCAAACAAAGGGGGTAAGATTGAGTTTTTGATCAGATGGTTTCGACAGATAGTATCAGATTTGGTCGTAAAACCTATTATCAAATTCAGAGTTTAAGTTAATACAGTGAGAGCGGGTTCAAAGGTTACGGTTTGAGTGAGTCTATTAAGAGGGAAATGGATAACTTTATCGAGAGAGAAATAATTCTCAATGAATGAAGGAAACTTTTGGTAGAATCGAGTTATATTTATCATATATAGGGTTTGACCTTGTGAATGAGTTTAGGGTATGATAAATATATGCTGAGGATATGATATTTCTTTATTGGTGTGATGATAAATATGATCACTCCAGACGTCTTACAAGGGTGGTCGACACCGGTGTTAACGTAGCATAGTCTCTTAGCTAAGAGGCGATGCCTTGACACGCAAACGAAATGGCCAACCAACAATATGTTGCCACGTGTATGGGTCCCATATCAAGACTATTGCTCCAACCAAAAGAAATATTTAGCACTGGTGCTATCGAGCCAGCTCGATGGACTTGTTTTTTTGCCGGCACCACTACTTCGACTCTCACCTGGACCCACCATGGCAGACGTAGCAAGCTGGCACTGATGCTGTAGGTGGACTTGCCCTAACCTCCCCGCAACACGCCTTGGGAACATGGAAGTGCTCTTGAAAACTGTTGTTCCATCCAATAACGCATAGAAAAGAATGTCTTAGAAAAAAGAGGCGCATGATAGCTTGTTTCAAAACTGTAATAACGTGGTTCCAACCCGTTATAATTTAGTTTTATTCAACTGATAACTTTGATTAAAATTAAGTGATAATTTGTTTTAACATAACTTGGCTTCAATTAAATTATAATTATAATTAAAAGTTAGGTGATAATTTACCTTCGTGTAATAACTCAATTTACGTAATTATTTTGTAAAACAAAATGGTATACATGTAATTATCATATGCTATATATGCAATTATCATTATTCATATTTTGAAGAAAAAAAACATTTGTATTGATCTCCCTCCGCAAATATGTACAATATTATTTCATCAATTTGAAATTAGAACTGTTATGATAAATTACACTAAACATTTGATTTGTGACGGGCTTGAAAACGAAAGGCACAAACCTACTAGTTGGACGTTTTAGGAAGATGCTGGTCCACATCCGTAATTAGACTCCACCTCGCGTGGCTTTATTGGAATTTCAAAAATAAATTTCTGCAAAAAAGGAATGGAAAATTGCGCAAACATCCGCTCTTTTACCCTTGTTTTACAAATATTTCCCCTCTTTTATCAAACATGTCAAAAACTTACCCTCTTTTTTATATTTTTTTGCAGCACCACAACTCTGTCACATTTTCTATCCAAACTCTATCATGTGCCTGTTGCGTGTGAGAATTATGCAGCGAAATACCGAATCTGCCCTTACTCTTCTTTATTTTTTTAGAAAACATGCGAGCAGGGGTTTGGGACCTCTGTCCACAAACCGCACACCACAAAAATACAACCACTCCATAAGTTCAATGTCACTAATCAACCTCATTTAAACATCAATTATTGACAGTATGTGTTACCAAATTCTGCTGAAGGTACCAAATGCTTGACAGCAATAATCAGAACAATAAATTTGGGTACCAAATTCTTGACAGGAATGATCAGAACAACAAATTCTGGTACCAAATTCTATATAACGAATCAACAAATTAGGGTCAACTGATTTTCAAGGTATCAAATTCTGATCGAAATCAGCACAGCGGAGAGACCTAGAAGAGAGGACCAAACCCTAAACTTTCCCTCTTGTTGCAGCTACATATACAACAAAATTAGGGTGAACTGATTTCGGCAGAATTAGCAACAATAATAAGAATCCCGAGGGCAATACTGGTCACGGTCGCGCCGAGTATTTCGCCGGAATCAAACTTTCGCGCCGAGGGTTGGGAGGGTCGCTGGAAAATCAGAGCCGAGGTTGGGAGGGTGCCGGATTCTCTGAAAGGCGGAGATGACTGTGTCGGGGGAG
>JAYMSW010001764.1:0-15406 GCA_036897725.1 Erodium texanum | reverse complement strand
GGTTTACAATTTAAGAAGGGTTTACTATGGATCGTACCCCTATATATATATATAGGCATACACTCCATTGTAAACCTATATATTCGTTGTAAACTTGTAATCCCATATGAGCCACTAGATCAGTTTTCATTGATGGCTCAGATTAGTTTGGGTTCATTAATGGCATATCTTGTAATTTTTTCTATCTTTAAATTTATTTTAGTCATTTTATGGTGACATAGGGTTATTATCGCATTTTTGTCTTCTCTTTTTTACCCTATATTTTTCTATTAGTTTTTATTTATTTTATTTTTCTTAGAAATCAAACCCTAACTTTTATATCCCAAGAGTGATCACCCTCCCATGCTCCATGCCTTCTTCTTACCTTCACTGTCGCTTCTCTCTACCAACGACATCCTCGGCGGCTCTCCTTCGCTCCACCAACCCCGTCCATGTCGATACCACAAGTTTTTATGATTCAAACGCACCTACAAATTTCAGTGTATATTTGGGGTTTTAGTTCCATCCGCGAGCTGAGTGGACAGCCTGGCATAAGCTCACACTCTCTATGCTAGTTTATGGGAACTTATAGCCGCGATGAAGCTGGTTAGCTTCTGCGACGACTCACGATTGCTTAGGAAAATTGACAAGTACGTATATAAGTTGGCAAGTTCTGTTCAGACTATAAATTCATAACTGACTATTGGCTCATGTTTATCGATTGATCTTCAAAAAAATTGTACCATGTATTTAATGAATAGTGGATGAATCGGGAATTTGAGTATTGGTTTGTGCAATGATTGTTGTACCACGTATTGATGATTATTGAGCACGTTAGTCTCTCTCATGTGCCATCTCTAGGCACATGCTAAGCTAGAATGAATATAACCATATTTTATATAAAACAGGTTAACAAACCATAATTTTTTATTCTATGAATTTTGTTCCAATGATGTTGGTTTAGTCACTGATCTGGAACCACTATTTTTTTATAATTATCCTCACGTACATATATATGTCTTTAATAAAGTAAAGTATTGCATATCATGAATCTATTAGAAAGTAAATGTTCTATTGTTTAATTTTATTTTGCCTATATATCATAATCAATAGTGTGTTGTGAGAACGTGTGTTTATATTATTTGTTCTAGTTTAATATATCAGTTGTTCTATATTGTTAAATAAAAAGTTCTATTTCTATATTGACGTGGTATATCAATTGTTCTAAATTGTTCTATTGGTAGGATTATGTAGTTCAATAGGATTGATTTATTTACAATTAAGGTTCCAATTGTTCTAAATAGTTCTATTTTCTCAACAGTAAAACTTTTGACGTAATAAAACTTTAAAAAATTTGGTTATTCATAATATGTTCTATAATTCGATAGTGTACGGTCTATTATTTTGCATTATATTTTCTAATTGTTCTGTTTTTATCTCAATTGAATTATTAAGTTTCCAAACTTTTTGCTTGTATGTTCTAACTTTTTTGGTTGCGTGTTTAATAGTTTTTTTCTTACCGATTCATATAGCAGAGAGGAGAACGATGTCTCACGAACATAAGGAACTACGCGTAATAATATCTGAATTAATTCTTTTAAATAAATAAATAATATTTATTTTCTTATGAAACTGAAATAAAATACTTAAAAAATAAAAATATTTTGTTATTAAAAAATATATTTTGAAAATAAGAATTTTAAATTGGAAATTGAAAAAATAGTTTTATCTTTATAAAATAAATAAATAATGTTCCATAAAAAAACATAATGAAAAAAAAGGAAAATTTGTACGGCCTTCTTCCTCAACGCGTCACCGGCGGGAGAGACTTGCAATTCCACCTTCAATCTCCGGTGTCGTCTTCACGGGAAGCCACGCCTGAGGAACCCGCGCGGAACCACGACTCCGATTTGGACGTGTGTGTGATGGTGAGGCGAGCGATTTGGTTGCTCAATATGGAGACCTCCACGCTCCTACTCCTTCATCGAAGACCAAAGATCTGGAAGGATCCGAGGTATCAATTCGGTTTGTCGGTTCTATTTCCCCTTCCTAAGGTTTAGATTGTACCAGGAAGCATGAAGAAAGAACGAAAAGAAATCCAAGATCTAGATTTCAATTCGCAGCTCCGATCTGCTTTCTATTCGCGAACAAGGAAGAAGGAATTGTGCAGAAAGACAAGAACCAACCTACACCATGTTCGTTCGACGAAGAAGACGCATGCTCGCCGGAGAAACCAACCCGAGCTCCTTTTTTGCCTTCAAGGGCATTTTTGTCCTTTTATAAAGAACAGAGATCACATGCCTTGCATATGGCAAAAATTGGTGTAGGTTGGTTTTCAAACTAACGGACTGTAGATCAAAAATATTCATCCGTGTAATCCAATACAACAAACTTTAAGACATCGTAGGTTTTTAAAATTAGTCACCAGGTGATAGTAAACTTTTAAAATTAACCCTGAAAACAACTAAAAACTTGAAATAATAGGAAAACTTTGTGAACAAGAAATACTAACTATAACTAGGAAATACAAAAACAACTAATAAACTTGGGATAATAGGAAACCTAGCAAACAAGAAATATTAACTGTAACTAAGGAACCTAAATAACATAAAACATAAAAACAACTAATAAACTTGAAATAACAGGGAAACTTGGCAAACAAGAAATACTAACTATAACTAGGAAACCTAAATAACAAGAAACATAAAAACAACTCGTAAACTTGAAACAAGAGGGAAACTTGACAAACAAAAAATACAAACTAACTAGAATCACGAAATTAGACCTAAATAATATGAAACATAAAACAACTAGAGGAAACTTGACAAAAAAAACACTTAATGGAACAAATAATATGCATATCAAAAAATTAATTATTCTAAACAACTTAGGAAACACAAAATAACTAAAAAAAATTGAAATAATAGGAAAACTTAGCGAACAAGAAATACTAACTGGAGATAGACAATCTAAATAATGGGAAACATAAAACAACTAATAAACTTGAAGCATGAGAGAAACTTGACAAACAAGAAATATGAATTAAGTAGAATTAGAAAACTTGAATAATGTGAAACATAAAAAAACTTTTTTTAAAAAATACTTATTACAATAAGAAAACTTGGCAAAAAAATTGAATAATACGTCTATTAAAATTTAAGACTTAAATTTTTTTAATTAGTATTTATTATTACAATCATATAAAATTGAAAAATGAGAGAGGGCACATCCCCTTCTAAAGCTTCAGTAACTGTATCTATGATTATATATAGTAATTGATTCGAGAGAATATATATATAGTACTAAAACTAAGTACAGTAGATTCTTTAAAGATAATTATAAAGCAAGAGTATACACGTATTTTATATATAATAGTAGTTTTTATAAGATAAGGTAAAATTGAAAGACGGGACAAATTACCATGCATCGTGGTTATATAGATTTAAAAAAAAAAAAAACCATACACACTTGTTTTGGTAGAGTGAAATCATATCTAAAAATATACTATATTTAATGAACATAGAAGAATACAGTATGTTTGTTAATTTCAAACTAAAAAAAGAATCAATAAAAGACACGTGAGTTGAAGTTGACAATAAACGTGTATTATTATAGAAGTGTAACAAGGTTAGTGAAACTTTCCTAAACTCATTCACCGACATAAATCCTTTTGTGGTTAGATTTCCTAATTCCTCACTCTCCAATATCCTATAAAAGCAACACACTCTAAACCTACATTATATGATCTCCGCTACTCAATCCTCACTCCTACTTAGTCTTAAACTCAATTAGCTTGCTAATCACGTTGCTAATCGGTGACGATTTCTCTGCGATGAGTGACTCTAATTCTACCCCCAAAGTAACAGAGCACATGATGAAAATAATCGATCAAGAGCCGACGGTGGAGCTCCGATTGCAACAGCCTGGCTGTTGCGATTCCGACGACAATACGAACTCGTCCTTGGAGGTGTTCCTGCCTCGATGGTCGAGAAAAGACCGCAGAGGGAAGAAGCAGAAGACGGATGGAGATAACGATGCCAATGTGGCTTTGGTTCCGTACAAAAAGAGGAAGATTATTGGAGAAACAGATTCGGATTGGAAGAGATTTGAGTGCGTGACTTGCAATAGATGGTTCTCGAGCTTTCAGGCGCTGGGAGGGCACAGGTCGAGCCACGTCAAGAACGTCGCCGGAGAAAGCACGAGCTCCGACCACCGGAACCGATGCGAAGAGGGGAACAATAATGGGCAGGAGCACAGGTGCAAGATCTGCGACAAGTCGTTTTTGTCCGGACAAGCGCTGGGAGGGCACCAGAGGTGCCACTGGAGCGGACCTGCTGCTTCGGCGTCAGCTGGGGGAGAGAGAGAAACGACAACGTCTGGTTTCGGGAATGGGAGGAGGAACTTGGTGATCGATCTTAACGAGCTTCCTCCGGAGGAGGACGAAGAGGCTGGTAGTGGTGGGGCCGAGTCTGCGTTTAATCCTGGTATTAATCAGTATTAACTTGTTAATTAGTAGCTACTTAAGGTCTATGATTCTGTTGTTAATTTGAACTTTACAGTTGGTGATGATGCTGAGGCTCCTATAGCTTGTCCAATAACACGAAGACTTCAGTCTAACTTCTTCTTTTCTTTTTGTATATATGTTCTTGGCAACTATTTGTGTAAACAAATAAATTGTGTTATGATTATGTTTTAATGGGTTAATTTAAACCCTAACTTAGGTTAGCATGATTCGAACCGACATTTCCAATCATTTTTAAAGACAAAATTATTATTTTTGTTTTAAATAAGTCACGGGACCGAAATTCTGAAACGAGTTATATAATCTAAACATTTAATTAATAAGTTCTTTCGGGTTATACTAATTACTCGAGACACTGAATATTCGTGAGGCTTGAAGCTGGATTCAAAGAAAAGCTTATAGGGATGTAGAAGTGGAATCAGATTGCCAATATGTAGTTCTCCTTATTCAAGTTGGGGAGTCTCTTCTATTTCTACTCGGTCTCATTATTCAGGATTGCAAACACTATCTTCTGAACTTAATTATGTGTCTGTTTCTTTTATCGAACAATCAGAGAATAGGGTAGTTCTAGCCCATAGACTTACTTGGGGTGCCCATGATCGTAGTTAAAATGTTTTAGATTTACTTTGACCCATTCAAATTCTGATTATATCAGATATTTTTCATTAATGAAATACCGAGGTTTCAAACTAAAATATTAATATTTTATAATAAAGTTACTACATTAGGGGAGTTACCCTGCCCGTTTAATAGAACGGGCTACATGATTTATGTCAATTTGGCACAAATAAAATCGCACTTAACCAAAACAAGTTGGTCTGTCAAGATGGCTGATAAAAATAATACTAAACAAGTTAGATTAAGGGACAAGAACAAAAAGCTAAACCCAAATCTGAGTAGTGTTGTGTGCATGCATGTCTGCATAAATTAGTTCCAATGTCATGATCACATGTGGGTACAGGTACATGATTGGGCCCTTTTGGAGAAACACTACAAATTGTAAAAGTACAGTACTTGCTCAACTTCAATGTTCTAACATAAAAGACTTGTTCTTGTTGGAGTCCATTTCAGCCCCCAACAACAAAAAATGGATAGTCATGAAACCTTACATGCTCCAAAAGTACTAATTCAACAACACACATGGATTTGAACATTTCCCAGCTGATAAAAAAATGCAACAGCATTACAGAACCAATATCCCGAAACTTCTGATGAAATTCTACAATTATTATTCAAAAATGGAAAGGATCGAAGAGTTGTTGCATGCAGTCTCTTGATGAAATTCTGAACCGTGCAAATGGAAAAGGTTGCACTGCAACATCCTAAAATGGCTCAAATCTAAGAAATACTCTGTGAAACATGGCTTCAGATAATTTTCAGTAAACTGACCGGGCAGCGGGTTATTTCAGATGCAGAGAAGCCTGATCTTCTGCAATACCCATTTGCTAGTAGTCACTGAGGTAATCATCACCAAGAAGTGCTCCAAAGGTATCGGCCAGAACACATTGATCCTTCCCATGGCCAAACCAACCCGAGTCAAGCAAAGCATCTGGCCTTGAGAAGTCCATCTTTGGATACACTCTCCCTCCAACATGTAGGGCTGTGCCTTCAGGCTGAACATCACATCCTGTGAATGTTTGAAGCAAACTGATAAGAAATATTGTTACAAGTAACCATATACATTCGGTTAAGGGTTAATTGCACATAGCTATTGTGTACTACACATGTTTTGCACATAACTATCCCCAACTTTAAACCGTTATTTACAGTTACCTGAACTTTCAAAAGAATTGCATATAGCTCTTTTTCACAAAAAAAAATAATGACAAAAATCCCCCTAACCCCGATCTCTAAAAAGACTCGATAACTATCAAAAAGTAAACATTTTGGTTGAATGTAGAAAATGGCTGAGTAGATGCAAAAAGACTCTATAAAAGATAAAACTACTTAAAAGGGGATAGTTATGTGCAAAAGACGTAACATATGCAATTAACCATTTGGTTAATGCCTATAAAGAAACTGTAAACTGCAAAGGTATAAAGTGAAGATGATGGCAAGTGGGTCTCACCTGGAATCATCTCAGCCAACTGGGATTCACCTGAAGAGCTTCGGCTGATAGGCGTGTACTCGCTAAACACAGATGCAGTAGAATGAGCCAAAGGAGAGTTCGGGTCCCCATTCACTTCCCACTCTTGCTCACAGGGTTTTGCTTTCACAGATAAGCTGTTCACTGCGTCACCAGGAATGTCTGAAGTCTGATGGCTTGAAGATTTTTTGGATTTCTTTAATGCCTGTGATTGGTAGAGTACTGCTTCCAGAAGACCAGTGCTACGTGGTGAAACACAATCTGCTTGAGCCTGCTCGGTGGGAGGGTACTGAATCAAAGTATCGTCAGACTCAAATGAAGGTAGCTGAGAGGCAAACATGTCCCAGCTACTTGGTTGAGTTTCTGAATATTGGAGTGAAGGGAGCTCCAACTTCACTGCCCTTGACATGGGCTCTGAAGAAGAAGAAGAAGAGTTGCCATTTAAGAGGTCATGGCTGCCTGGAAAACCACCATACTGCAACTGGTGATTGGGGTTCAAATCAGGATCAAATGGAGAAGAAGACCCGAAGAGTCCAAAAGCACTGCTGCTGCTACCATCCACATAAGGAAACAAGGTCTCTGACTCTCGAGGGCGCTTGGGAGGATGCATAGTTGGCAACATCAAACTGAAATTGTGGGCCGGGCTTATACCTTGGTTTGGTGCATGAATATCAACAAATGACGATAAAGTCCCTCGATCTAGTTCTAAATTCATAAACTCCACCTCTGGTATCTCGAAAGTGTCTCCCTCCAAGGTATCAGCTTGGCGTGTGTCCCCAGCTTCTAGTGTGCCCATGTTCTGACTTTCTTGCCCCCCATCCCATGGTCGCTGAAACACATCAGGGGGGTAAATAGGTAATCCAGCACGTAGCAATCTCTTGCTTCTTGTATTCCAGTAGTTCTTTATCTCATTATCCGTACGTCCTGGCAGCTGAACCAGAGAAAAGTATAAATGTATGAGCAAACTGATTCAAATAAATATGACAACCAAACCTATTCGATTGTAATGAATTGATTACATCTTTTTGAACTCTAAACAGAGTTATGAGATGCAAATACTCCAACCAGGATTGCAATTATCAAATGCTACATTTTCTTATGTTTTCAGCATTTGTGTACTCTAAAAGACTGGAATTTTGCAATAGAGAAGTATGCATTTTCTTAAGCCACTTCATGATGATAGCATCGTTTTCCTAGAAGTTATTGTACAACTTACCTCAATACATTAAACAGGGTCCTACCTTTGGGTTAAGCAAAACTGCTAGATTAATAATTCCATAGGTTCATGTTAGATTAGAACTTCACAAGGATCATTCCCTTGATAAAGTGTTCATTGCATCATCAACCAATCTTGAGAGGTCTCAGAAAATGTTAGGGAAAAAAGCAGCATGCTTATCATAATGGAATTAGGTCATAAGCTCGACAATCCAATATCTTGCTTGCATTATAAAAAAAAAAAAGCATGTGCCCCAAGAAAGAGAATCCCACTTCCAAACTGGAAGATCAAATTAAAATTATTATATTTTAACTCCACAAATATTATATTCACCTAAGAAAATGGCTTGTGACATCCAATACATGAATCTCAAATCCGGAAGAAAAGCATTGAATTTGATGTTGTCAGGGTTATCGGCAACCACTAGGTTCTATAGATTAGGGTATTGGGGCACAAGAAAGCAAAAGGTGGGCTTAGAAAGACAAAGGAAACTATTCTTCCCCGTGTCCTGAGCAAAACATGTTCCTATCTTGGTTAAAGTGTGATTTAAATATTAAAGATCACAAAAATATCACCAATACATGTAAAGGGCATAATCTTTATACGACCAGCTAAAGCTTGGACTACGAAGGATTAACTATTATGTGGTTGTAATTCAGAATCATGTACTCTCTTGAAAACAAAGGAATAATTCCAAAATGCTAAACCACAGATGCCATGTAAAACAGGAAACTATCAAAGAAGACTAAGATTTATTCTGATAAATATTTAAAAGGTGGGCTAAGGTTAATAACTGAAGAAAAGCATGATGATACGAGTACATCTTAGGAAGTGAGAAAACATGCATTTGCACACAAGCTCACTCTTTCCATGACCTTTGGCTTTCTGTGTCTTTCTCACGCCACAATTTGTGTCCATGTTCACAGAACATATGCACGAGAAATAAATGTGTGTACATACACATATAAATATAACCAGGTATATGTGAAAACAAAGCATGCATTACCTCTACAGCCATTCGAGCCCATTTATTTCCCATCTTAGCATGGAGTTCGATGATGTGGCGCTCTTCCTCTGGAGTGAATGCACCCTTCTTCAGATCAGGTCTCAGGTGATTTGCCCATCGCAGGCGGCAGCTTTTCCCACATCGAAAAAGTCCTGAGTGCTTCTGTACGGCATTCCAATTTCCTTCTCCATGCTTAGTGACATAATCCATAAGAATTGCATCTTCTGCAGCTGTCCAAGGGCCTTTCTTCAGAGCACCATCTCCTCCCAAACTTCCATCACTGCAAGTTTCTTCAACTGATGGTGAATCTTTACGGCCCTTAGCCATTTTCCTACCTCCACGCTCATTCTTCATACTACTTATCCCCTATATATGCCTACAAAAATTGAATATATAATAAATAAGAATTCCTTAGTTCAATTGCCAAAGAAAACGAAACAGATCAGTAGAACTCCAACTGAGTCGAGTAATAACAAGACAAGTTCTTCCAGAACGTAATGAAGGAGAGAACCATGAGGTGAAAGCATAGGAATTAAGATATTTTTCTGCTTTCAGACCTCAGAATCATGCAAACTAAGGAGCATATATGATTGAATTACATGTTTCCTGTGTGAGTTTGACATCCAGACATTATTGCAGAAATAAATTGCAAACTCAAAAGCCATTAAACTAATATGAACTATGACACTAGTCCTTGCTAGAAAGCTGTAGCAGTCCCAAACCCTTTGCTCCATTCCTATGTAACCACAGCAAATTAAACTACTATACCAGTATATGTCCTCTGAATAAGGAGGAGGATTATTTTGTTTCCTCCTCAAATTGTTCTTCATATTCATGCATTTCTCCAACAACAGACAAAAACACATGCCATAAAATAAACCCAAAAAAAATATGTACTTGGATTATCATTTTTACCTGAATGAGTTGAAGGTGGACAGGATTGATCAGCCCCAGAAACCCAAAAACATCACACGATATAGCACCAAAACCCAGCTGGCAACAGCGCCCAATGTGAAGAAATTGAATAGACCCTCTCTGAGCTGTATTTGTATCTTGAGCACCAAGAATGAGAGTTCTCAGATCCGCCACCAACTTCAAGCTAGGACCTGGCCCCAAACAAAGGCATTCAAAACCTACCAATTCTCACAGCTGAGCTAACAATTCAGCTAAAACAATGGAAACAAAAAGGAACGGCAAAATCAAGAGTGGAAATGAAAGGAACAACCAAAAACCCAGAAGAAGAAGAAGCTCAATCAAACCGACAAAATTGGAGAATAAACCTGATAAACCCACATTCAGGAAAATCAGAGTCACAGCAAATCTAATGCTCCCCACACGAGAAATTACAACAAAAATAATTTCCCAGAAACCAAACAATTCTGAATCGCCCACCCCGGATTTGAGTTATTCAACAAAAACCCACGATATAAATCTCACAAGAAATATCAACGGATCAAAGGAAATGAAGAATCTGAGTTCACAGAACACTGTTGAGGTGAAATTAAATTTCACTTTGCCGTAATCAGGTAAAAATGGAAGATTAGATCTGGAAAAAGAGCTCGAGATGGTTGATTGATTGAGCTTTCTGGGTCACAGAAAATGAAGAAGAAACACTTGAAGTGAATTGAGAATCTGAAGATTGGATACTGAATCAAAAATAGTAAGTATGATCAGAGACAGATTAGAGAATAAAGGACCAGCTCTCTGGATTTTTTTTATAATTCTCTTTGTAAATAGCTTCACCTTCTTCAGCTCCCTCGCCTCCTTCCCAACCTCATTGCTCTCTCTCTCTCTCTCTGATCACTCTGTGAGAGAGTCCGAGAGAGCTTGGTGTGCTTTCTAGAGAGAGAAAATCGCGAAAATAAAATGAAAACAAATAAATAAATGCTGATGGGTCAAATATATGGGTTGACCCAGACCGGGCCCACGGAAAATCTGAGTTGAATTTAATTTTTAATTAATTAAACCGGAATCGATCAATTTTGGAAATAGAAAGCTAATCATTTGATCAGTGTGGGGCCGATAGAGATTGATCCTGATTGGCGCGTGTACCACGCGCGGGGCCAGTAGATCTGTCCGGTTCTTCGCGCTATCGTACGCGGGGGGTGTGCAGCTTAAAACGAACACGGTACCATACCATATGTGGAAGTGGGCCCATCGAGATCGAGCCCAAATCACGACACTGTCTGACTCTGTGCTGCGTGTGTCCATGTCTGTGTGTTTTTATTATCGTCTATTAATTTTGAAATTCGAAAATTTGCTAACAATATCAGAATCAGAGTTCTGTAGACTGTAATATATGATTTCCGTAAATATAAGAGATACATTAAATATTTTTTATTCAAACTTTTTACTGAATAATTTGTCATTGATATATGTAAAGAGCTTCATGGTCTTTATAATTAATTAATTAATTATCAATCATGTGACAAAAATATTATTATAAAACCTGCATATTTTATTATAGAACTCTTTGTAAAAAGAAAGTTTGTGTATTACCCTCTCTTTTTTTGTAACTTTGACCTTCCTTTCTTCTTCTTTCTCTGTGATAATTGCAACTTGCTCATCTTGAATTTGTCAGTTTTGTTATACTTTATATTAATTTTTTTAAAATAACAAATTTTATTCTTGAAATCTCAAGTTAAATGCAAAAAGGGGAAAAAAATGAAAATTCAGAGCAAAAACAGAAATTGAGGACAATGAAAACTTTGTATTTTTCAATCTTTAAATTTAAAGAGTAAAATCATAATTTAAAACAAATTGATACGAAGCGTAACAAATATGCAAGTTAAAGGGTAAAATGGCCATAAAAAATGCTAAAATTACAAAAAGTTAATAATACATGTAGATGTGCATAATTTTGAGGCCCTTCAATAAATTTTTAAATAACTTCAGACCAATTTGACATACACATGTAGACAATTTATACAAACAGTCACCAGAAGATATGAATCAGGCTCCAAAAGCACTGATTGGTTCTGGCTTTAATTTTCAGGAGCAAAACAATCTGGAAAACAAGTAGCCATGGCATCCCTGCACAGTGTCAAGCAACGGCGAGGTCTGGCAAGCTTCCTCAACGTCCCGGTCCATCCATTTCTGCAGAAGATCTTCCGCGAGAAGAGCCACCTGATGCTGCAGCACGGCCGCACCAAGAGGCCCCACCAGATTCAGCCTCGTCGCAGCTGAAACGACATCTCTCATCGTCGTGTACATGTATGCTCTTTGAGCTGTTCTGCTATCCATCCCGAGAAGCCCACATATGAGCCCAAACACAGGGGCATGGTGGAAAGAAACAGCACCAGAGCCCAGAAGAGCGCTTCTCATGGTTCTCAGAGAGGGCACTTCAGAGAAAACTGAGGCACCAACCCTGAGGAGCGCCGATCCTTGTGATATCGACGCCTTTCGGCTCACTTCGTTGGTTAGTGTGGCGTCGAGCATTTTGTCAATTTTCTGCCAGCTGTCAAAGGTTGGTGATGTGGCTGTGGAGTACACAAATGGAAGGAGCAAGCTTGCTGTGTTCTCTAGTAAATGGATGATGTAAGTTCGGAGATCTTCGGGAGTTGTGACAATGCGTGCTTGCATTGCTGCTTCAAGACCGAAAGAGTGTGCGAATCCGCCCGTGGGAAGGATGGAGTCCAGTAGTTGCCATTCGCTCCAAAGAAGAGACTCTGTGGAAGCTTCTCTTTTGGTTCTTTTGTTCATCTCCATCCCATTGCCGTCCATTGAAAGAAGTCAAGAAAATTTCTGAACACAAAGAAGCAATGCATGTCATGTAGAAAGTGTATTGCAGCGCTTTCAAGCAAATAGTATGTTGTAGCATGTAACAGTTGAACAAACATGATCCACACATGTTCTGACTCACACTGAAAGTGTCGGTATATGCCAGAGATGAGCTAAAACCGTGCATGAAACAGAAGGGCTTGGGAACCCAGAAAACACTACCGATTCAAAAGATTCACTCGATCACATTGATGGAAAATCATGCTCAAGAACTAGTATTCAATTTTCACAAGATGAATACAAATTTCAGCTCATAAAACCAATTCCAAAATACCGAAACAGACACAATTATTACGGAGTAAACTGATTTTTCGCCCTATAAACTATCACTCCTTTTTAATTGTAGCCCCTAATTATGATTTACAATGCTTTTAGTCCCTGCATTGTTAATTTTTATTGTTTGACCCTAGACAACCAATGTGTTTTGGTTTTATCCCATAATTTAACAAAATGAACATTTGTCAAGCATTTGAAATGCATGTTATTTGAACCTAAACAAATCTCTCTCTTTTTTTTAGCTCCAATAGCCAATTTGTTGACTTGATTTCACATAATTCTTTGAGGTGAAAACAATATAACTTTATATTTTAGAAGAAATCTATGGACCAAAATAGCGAATAACAAACCATGGATTCATTACGAAACTTTAAAAAATACAAAAAGAAATGCAATGTAGGACAAAGTGATCATTTTGCATACACTTAAAGAAAAGATTTGACACTCAAGGGGATTAAAGCCATTAAAAGTACTAATTAAGGACTGAAATTGAAAGAACAAAATGGCAATAACAAGGTGCAAAACCACATCACCCCAATACTATTAATCCAAATTACAGATCTTTAAGCGAGTGTTCTCATGAAACCACTCAACCCCACCAATTCTGATAATCAATTCCAACACAATTAAGCATAATATCAGATACCCAGAAAGCTGATATAAGGAAACAAAACCCAGAAACCCAAAATCAACCAAGATAATGGGTTTCGACAAGTAAATTCATCTGAAAATGAAAGTGCCATCAAGCAATAAATAGTAAATTTCTGGGAAAATCAGCAATAGATCTAAGTGATAGAATTGAACAAGGGGGATCTGAGAATTTACCCAAATTCGAAGAAGCGTGGATCGATTATTAAGTGCCTGAAAGAGCCCCAACGCAACGAAGCAGACAAACCAGTAATAAAATGGAGCGGGTACAAAAATGACGGTTGATTATGGTTTCAAGGGCTCATGCTTATGGGATGGGCCTGTAATTGGGCTTTTATTCTGGGCCATTTTCAAGGCTTGTTAACGATTAATAACAAATCATTTCTAATTAGAGACGACAATGAGACGAGTTTTAAATACACATTCTTCATCCCAAATCATGAGTTCTGTTCGGTTTCATCTTGATTAAAAACGACTAAAAAATTATGTAATTTGATTCAACTTATATATTAAAATTTCCTAAATATATTAGAAATATAATGGTAAAAAAGTGTTTATTTTTCGGTTTGAATAAATCGGAATTCTTATGTTTAAGTTGTTATAAATCAGTGGCTTTACATTACAATTTAATGCATAATTAATCATTGGTGTTGGAAACCATTAGTTTTACTTCACGTGATAAGCACACACATTAATTTGTTCGGAAACACCAAAATCGACCGTTGAAACATGAAGACATTTTTTCTTATCATTAACTATTTGGATAAGAAAGTATTTTCATGTTTAATTATCGTATCAATTAACAAAAAAGTGTCTTCATGTTTCACGAGGTTAATTTTAGAATTTTCAGAATGTTTAAAACACGTGGTTAGCAATTGAAGTAAAACTAAGAGCATCCACAAGGGTGGATTCCCCCGGCTTCTTCCCAAGCGACTTACGTCAACTTTTGATTTACGCGTCACTGTGGGGTCGACTCGTTTGGTCAGACCAATAGGAGCGCGCTATGTGACATTTCATTTGAAATGAAAGAGTCGTTACAATAGCAACGGCTAGTTGATCATTTTTTTTTTCTTTTTTAATAAATAAATGTTAAAATAAAACTTTGATTTTCTATAAAACCTCAACCATCATTCCTTCATTTCACACATGTTCATCAATTATTATACTAAAACTCTCTTAAAATAATGTCGAGTTCGAAATGTCAACTTCTCGACGAAGACTACGAAGGATTGGATGAGTTCAATCTATCTACGTTCGTCCAGACACCTGAAGGCCTCAACGCGTTCGATGAGGTAGCTACACTGACGCCGACCCCAATCGATTCCTATCGGCTGGTCCTCATAAGCAGCATGTCGTTTTGCTCATCGTAGTCGGAGTTTTGTGGTGCAACCCAAGAAGACACTTTCCCTCTCCGGAAGATGGAACTGCTGCGAAGACCCGTAGCCGATAATCGAGGAGGCCGAGTTGGCCGAACGGGCCGAGCAACAGCTAGAGTAGGTAGAGGCGCCGCAGTGGGTGAGATTAGTCACACGCTATGCAAGTGTGAGAAGACCAACAGCTTGTTGGTTGTTGGATACGGAACTCATGGATCCGATTAACAGTAACAATTTTTTAATGTCTGATGCGACCTAACAAAGAGACTCTATTGTAGGAGTTGCAGCTTCTTCTCATGCAACTCATTTTGAGCCTCTTGCCAAACACAAAAAAAAACGGTAGAGTCGACCCAACGAGTCGAACCCACTAAGGATACTCTAATGTTTGTTTGTTTTTTTGTAAAAAGTAAAACTAAGGGCATGTCCAGCCGAGTCTTGGATAGGGTTGCTGATTGAGGGTTGCTGATGGTAGTTAATTCTGTTATTTGAGGGTTGCTGATGTTTAGAGTCCAGTGGAGAA
>JAYMSW010001763.1:0-15408 GCA_036897725.1 Erodium texanum | reverse complement strand
ATTGCCCTGGCATGCCCTGACTGGTCGCCGGAGTTTTTGTGACTCTCGTCCTCTTTGGCGAACTGGGTCTTTCTCGATGGGCAACGTAACGTCGAACGTGGCTGCGAAATTCGCTTTTTTCCCTCCAGACCCGCCGTCGTACGACGTTTACAGGGGGGAGGATGATGGGCTCGTCTTCTCCGGCATCTCCGCCGCCGATAAGAACATGGACGTCCACTTACTCGACACCAAGGCGGGCAACAAAATCGTCGCCACTTTCTGGAAACACCCCTTTGCTCGATTCACCCTCTTGTACTCCCACGGCAACGCCGCCGATTTGGGCCAGATGCATGACCTCTTCATTGAGCTCAGAGCTCACCTCCGTGTCAATATTATGAGGTTTCGCTTCTTGGGTCTTCACTTTTCGTCTTCTCCGTTACTTGGTTCTCTCAAAGTTTCAATTTTTTTCGGAAATTTCTTTGATTGATTCGTGCTTTTTGTTGCTCTGTTTCTGTGTCTTCCATCATCTGCAATCATGTTTTGTTTCTGCTATACCCATTTTGCAATTTGTGTTTATGATGTGATTCAATGTTAACTTTTCTGCTTTCTGGTTCTGAATGTTTTGTTTCCAATTTGTCCCTTTATGCCTTGATTGTCACCTGTTTATATTTAATGATGCTGCAACATAAACATTCCTAGCTTGTGTTTGTCTGGCACCTGATAAATAAATTACCATTGATTTGTCGGGGTGGATCATAATAGTTAATGCCATAGCTTTTCTGGATCCAGAGATGTTAATTTAGTCTTAATCTACAGCTCTAGTGAACATTCCAATGATAAAATGCTATGTAAGATGTGATTAGCTGGCTACTATCTCTCTTGTTAATTTAGTTTTTGTTTTTTATTTACCTTTGTCTTTTACTATGTTGCAGCTATGATTATTCTGGATATGGAGCATCTACCGGTAAGGTAGGTTATGAAACTATTTGCTTCTGGAGTTTCTGTTGCTGTAGTGATGTGTGTGCACTGAGTTAGCAAACCAAAAAGACAAGTAGAGACAACAAATATGATTTTAATTTGCTAACAATCTTATAATTATCTAGGCTATCTGTTTACTTGTGGTTATACCTATAAAATAAAACAAAACAAAAACTTACTTGACAGCCTTCGGAGTTAAACACATACTATGATATTGAGGCCGTGTACCACTGCTTAAAGAGAGAATATGGAATTACTCAAGAGGGGTTGATTTTGTATGGCCAATCCGTTGGAAGCGGGCCTACGCTTCATTTAGGTGCCCGTCTGCAGAGGTTAAGAGCCATTGTCCTTCACAGTGCCATCCTTTCCGGCCTACGGGTCTTGTATCCAGTCAAGATGACGCTTCCCTTTGACATTTTCAAGGTAAAAGATTATTTGCTGTCTCTGAGATTCCGTTGCTGGTTTTGTGTACTTGGTGTTGGTATTGACGGACCTATTCATTTTTGTTTTTTTCAGAATATAGACAAGATACGGCAAGTCAACTGTCCCGTTCTAGTTATACATGTAAGTAACCTTTTCCTTTAGACAATGCACTATTAGAAGTTTAGCTAAAGATATATGGTTCTCATGTTTACATTGCATAGCCTTCAAATTGTTGATGAAGATTTATACAGGCTTACAAAAGAGACGGTTCAGAGGTGGTCCATAAATCATTGCAGACCTTTTATTAGGGTGTAATATTCGGATAAATGTATAATGATCATAAGCGATTGTGATAGATTGGTCCCTAGATCCATAACTCTCATCACATTCCATACAAGTAACATAATTTTCAAGTCTAATTAGAAGCCATGCCTTATCTCTGCAAGCCGCCAATGGGGCACACTCTTATCCTGTTATTGATAACAGGCTCTTATCCATAGCATCACATAGCTTTCGAATGCAAAGTTTTCTGAATGATATACTTAAACACGATGAATTTACTCAGGTAGTTGACTTTTGTAGGGAACAAAAGACGAGATAGTTGACTTTTCTCATGGGGAGCGGTTGTGGGAGCTTGCAAAGGAAAAGTATGACCCGTTATGGGTGAAGGGCGGAGGGCATTGCAACATAGAGATGTATCCGGAGTACATCAAGCATTTGCGCAAGTTTATAAACACGATGGAGAAGCTCTCCCTCACAAATCCCACTAAGCCACAACTAAGCTCAAACCCGAGTATTTCAGAAGTGAAGCACAACAAATGCTTGAGATTTGGCAAGAAATAGATGTTCTTTCACTTAAAGAAGAGGGTAATTCAATAGCAAGGTGAACCCATGGAACTTTTACTGGAGCATGTAAATCTTGTTGGATATATCATGTAATAATTTACAAATTTGAGCTCTGTGTAGAGACTAATATTGTTAGAAATGAAGTACAAGGTTTCCTTTTGTCCATTTGTAATGTGAAACTTCAAGTTTCTGAAAAGAGAAGTTTTGGGTTCCTGAAAAAGAGTTATATATATTGATATGAGATTATTTATAATAACTAATCTTAAATAAATTATAATCTCGATTTCATTCAAAATATACTATCTGTCTTATTTCAAATTTACTCACACATGCAATGTTTTGATAGAGAAAGGCTTGGAGTCTGAATCACTGGGATACAAGGAAATGAATTTAGACTTACATTTAGTGACTTAATTTGCCTACATAACATATTTTATTATATACATTAAAGTTGCTAAGAATTTAGGATTTTTTTTCTGAAAAGAAGAATTTAGGAATTACTGGGATACAAGGAAATGAATTTTGCTTTATAATATATACATTTTTTACCTTATAATAAATAAGTCAGTTCTGAAATGTTTCTTGTGGTTATCATTTTGCCTTCTCTCCCTAATTTTCTTTAATCTATTTTGTAATTTATTTTCTTAACTCTTAAAATTAAATCTTCAGAGTTAATTACCAGGTGCTTAAAAATCCTCCTTTCAGTTTGCGTACCTTTTTATTAATTATTTTTAATTATTAGGCAATTCTGTTTTTGGCCACACTGAAACATTCTCGTGTTTTTTTCCCTCTTTTATCATAAACAAATTAAATACTCAACAAAGAGTACATGTTTTTTGAGTTACTGTATTTTTTATAAACCATAATAAGTTTTGAATGGCCCCATGCCATTAGTTTCGAAAAGACAACTTTATCCTCAATTAAACGTCTTTTCTATTCCATTTGAGGTCCAAAACGGTCATTTCAAAGAGGAGCAAAATGGGTTAGTTAGTTAAAAATGGGCCATCTCTAATCATGGTTCAATCAAAATCAATAGGATACATATTTCCCCCAAAAAGAAAATACGAATATTTGTAGCATTTAATCCGTAAATAATTAGCCAGATTCTATACAGATTTTATTTTCACTGTTGACCATACAATTTTAATGATAGATCTCTCAGGCTTTCAGCCGTTGGATGCTCATATCAACGATCAGAAAATGATGAACGGTTCAGATTCTTCCTCTGGTGGGGCCAGTATCTGCGGCTCCATTTCAAAAGTCTTTGACATTATTTAAGGACTGCCCAGAAAAAAAGATTAAAATAAACAGGGGAGCTCTGCTCTGCTGTGAAGAAAAAGCTAAAAGACAAATAATCTATGGAGATTGAAGTAAAATAGTAATTGATTTTGGGTATTATTGGGTTTGAAAACCTCCATAGTCTGTTCTGGACATCACCATCATTGTCAAAACGTACAGCTTTTTCAGCCTTTACTTGCTCTACCTCTGCCTAGTGTCGTCTCTCTCTACCCACTTTCTCGATTTATTGTTTTTGTTCTTCAGTTCTTCATTTGTTTTTGTTCTTTACCGTTCAGTTTTTCGAGCGTTTTTGGCTTTTCTGGGTTTCAAGCTTGAAGCTTTACTGCGTTTCTCATCTGGGTTTTTTGAGTTTCTAAGCTCACAATGTCTGCTGGTGAAGATGGAGCCACGGACCCGTTTCCGGTGGGTATGCGGGTCTTGGCCGTCGACGACGATCCCATATGCTTGAAAGTGTTGGAGAATCTGCTCAGGAAATGCCTGTATCAAGGTTTGGTTTTTCTTAGCGATTATTGTTTGGTTGATGGGGACATTGATTCTGTGTTCATCATTTTTAATTGGGTTTTGTAAGTATTTTGATTCCCTTCATTAGCCCGACTTTCTGATGTAGCTTTTACTGGTGAAAGTTCGATCCTTTTTTAGTGATATGTATGGAAGATTGGGTTAAAATGATTTTCAGTTTGCTCTATGATTCAATCCTGTGTTTGGTTGTGATTGACATTGTGGGATTAGTTGACTGGTTTGTTATATTATTAGACTGTTAATTTCATCTCAGTTCTCTGATGATGTTTGATTGTAATATAATTAGTGTTCTTGCTATAAACAGCTTTCTGAACTGAGCTTCTTTCTCATATGTGAATTGTTGCTTGCTTCAGTGGCTACAGCAAATCAGGCTGCTTCGGCCCTCCAAATGCTGAGGGAAGATCCGGATAAGTATGATTTGGTTATCAGTGATGTAAATATGCCTGGCATCAATGGATTTAAGCTACTCGAGCTTGTGGGGCTTGAAATGGACTTACCAGTAATCAGTAAGCTCAACCCTTGATTTTATCATTATGTATGCTGTTGATTGATGCAAGTTGTGCATACAAGACTCTAATGCATATATAAATCTTCAAATTGGCTGCAGTGTTGTCAGCACAGAGTGATACTGAGACTGTGATGAAGGGGATTAACCATGGTGCTTGTGACTATTTATTGAAACCAGTTCGAATCCAGGAGCTCAAGAATATATGGCAACATGTGGTTAGGAAAAAGAAATTTGAACCCAAGGACCAGAACAAGGTTCTTAATCAAGATAAAGTTCAAACTCAAGCTGGAGGTGGAGGTGGACAAGGGGTCACCTCATCTGGCAATGGTGATCAGAGTGAGAAATCAAATAGAAAAAGGAAGGACCTCAGTGATGATGAAGAAGAAGAAGATGGTGATGAGGATGGACCTGAGAATGATTCAACCCAAAAGAAACCACGTGTTGTTTGGTGTGTCGACTTGCACAGAAAATTTGTTGCGGCTGTTAATCAATTGGGTCTTGACAGTGAGTCTATATTCTTTTGCATTCTGGTTATTGCATTCACATATGGATTTTTACTGTGATATTTTTGTTTTAATGTAGAGGCTGTTCCAAAAAAGATTCTTGACTTGATGAATGTTGAGAGGCTTTCTAGGGAAAATGTTGCTAGCCATCTACAGGCATGTGTGCCTTGTGTTTCTCCTTTGCTATATTTACAATTTCTCTTATTTTCATGATTTATTACAAGTCACCAAAAAGCTTCCTTTCTTTTCTTGCGATGCAGAAATATAGGCTTTACCTAAAGAGGATAAGCCAGCAAGCTGACATGGTTACTCTTGGTGGTAGAAACTCTTCTTACGCACAAATGTGTTCTCTTGATGGGTATGGAGATTTTCATGCTTTGGCTGGATCAGGAAGGTTCACAAACACTTCTCTTTCACCATATCCTCCTAATGGGGTGCTGAGTAGATTGAACTCTCCTTCTGGTTTGAGCCTACGTGAGATTAGTCCTTCTCAAAACTTGACCAATTCTTTAAACAGTCTTGGAGCTTGTAACTCTTCTGTTTTACCCTCTAATCGAAGTTCAAGCTTATTTCAAGGAGTTCCAACATCTTTGGATTTCAACCAGTTGCAGCAGAGAAAGATGGCTCCTCCTCTTGCAGGGTTCAATTCCTCAAATGACCCTACAACCTTTGTTGGTACAAGCTACCAAGAAAGCAATTCATTTGGAACTTCCACAGCCAATCCTATGATTTTACAGGGCAATCCACAGCAAGGGCTGTATCGGGTTGGGTTTAGCAATCAGTCTTCTCTCAGAGCAGGTCCGAGTTCTATTGAGATTGGCCCTAGCTGTTCATTGTCTACTTTTCTTGACGAAAGCAGGTCTAGTGATTGCTGGCAGAGTGGTGTTCAATTAGCAAACTTTCCATCTAATTCTTTGCCTTTGAGCGAACCTTTCAGTCAGGCTACTAATAACATGATAGATGGTAATGTATCTTCAAGCAGCTCTCATATTCTTACCAACCCAACAGAGCTGGCTTCATTTGGTGCTATGCAATGCCAGAGAGGTGTGACTGGTAATGCTGTTCAGAATACAAACTTTGCATCGAATCAGATATGTGGGATGGGTTACAACTATGGCATGAACAATACTTTCAGCTCCATGGATTCTCTGATTTCTTCCAATGGTGTAACGGATCAAAATAATTCAGTCAGTGGTAAAAGTATCAATGCAGTTCAGCACAGTGAGCTTGACAACTCTGCTATGGGCATGAGGATGAGGTCTAATGAGTACCTTCTGGATCAAACCAAGGCACAAGATGGTTTCATTCATGAGTCCTTGAATGATCTACTGAATGTGATGAACAAACGGGTATGATCATATATATCTTGTTCAAGCTCCTCTTTCGTGTGCGTTCTTATTTTGTTCTAAGAACTTGCTGCAGTTGATGACAAGTTGTATGTGATGCAGAACAATATAGGGCAACATTATCAAGAGGAGAATATCAATAAGATGCATACCCAGTTGGATGGATCATGTATATGAAGCTGCTGTTATCGCATTGTCTTCTTTTCATAGGAGAAGCTTACTCTTCTTTATCTCAGTTGTTTCTTCATAATCAACTTTTATATAGAATCTATATTTCTTACCATATGTTCATAAAGGGAACTAGAAATTCACCCCCGGAAGTATTTTTGTTCTTTCCACATTTCTGGGTTGGCATGGTTTACTTTGATCATCTGATGATGAACACAACTTGAGTATCTTTATGCAAGTATGTATGTGTTTGGATCATGGGAAAGTTGAGGAAAGCAAAAGAGTGATGAAACTGATACTTGGAAATACAAAACCACAATTGCACAGACTCAGAGGTGATATCTTATGGTTTTGTAATGATCAGACATCAATCTGGGTCCACTTGAGTATCAATTCAACAGCATCCTTAAATTTCAAAAGTAACCAATTCTGAGAAAATCTGTCACAGATGGTCCATGCCATGTTTCTACATCTACCCATTTATGGAAACATCATCTTCTTTATCAAGTTCATTTTTATGGTAATGAATCTCTACTCTGTCAGTATCATATCACATCACATGTTTCATATCTCATTAATATCATGCAGCAGAATGAACAGTGTAGATCTTCACAAAAATGATAAACAAGTTCAACAAACCATATTATTGAATTCATATACAAAAGTTGTTTTTGTTCCAGTCCCATAATGCAACCAAAGAACATGCATGCCCATGTGACTGACTGGGAACAAACAAGAAAGAAAGACTTGTAGTCAATGGCTCTGTTTGACTATCAAGAAAGTCAATTCATTTCAGCATTAGTCAAATCCAAGGATTAAGAACAGAAGCAAGTACTCAACTCAGTTGAGCTCTGTAAGCTGAGCTCTTCTCTCTGCAGCTCTTTTCCTCACAAAAATTCCCCATCTTAAAGCGGCTTTGAGCTTAAGCCATCCCACAACAGCTTTCCCAGAGCTGCTACGCCCAAGTTCTTGCCCAAATGTCCTTTCAACTGGAGGCTCCTCGTACTGTACACTGTAAGAGTAGCACCCGTCATTGGGATGACCAAAACTAGGAACCATCCCGACACCAAAAGTCCTCAGCAGTCTCTGCATGTCGTCACTCTCCAACATTTCTGAGCTTCTAAGCCTTATATCATCAGCAAAAAAGTCCTCCATTCCCTGCCCATTTCTTGGGCGTGACCAATCTCCAGAATAGTAATTACCAGCTGATGGAGTAGCGACAGACATGTAGTCAGCTTGAGGATTACTCAATGACATCATCGGCATCTGATCAGACCTTGCAAATGGAAACTCTATCAGCTGAGGAGCTGATTGGGGGTTCTTGGCGGTCTCACATAGAGGGCTTGGCTCAGAGGGGATGTATTGCTGCCTGCTCTGCACGTTACTGAACTGATGATGATGATGATCTGTGATGAAGTTGTTCTCAGCTGCTGGTGCTGCAGGAAGTGCAGGTGCTGCTCCTCTCTTCATACTGGTTAGAGAGTTCAAGACTTTGCCATCGTATTCTACAACTTGGTTCCAATTCTCATATGCTCTCTTCATCAAGGAATCAACAGTTATCTGTACACAAATCGAACTTAGAGTACTAATTAACATGAAGACTTCTGCAATGAACATCAAAGAGGTTGTAGTACCTTTTGAGCATGGGTAAGTGATTCCAAAGAGGTGAAGTGGCCTTGAGCAATAAGGCCTCGAAGCTCGCAGATATGATTGAAAACAACTCCGGTGCTACGAGTCTCATCAGTGTAGTAAACATAGAGCTTCCTCCCCAAAACACATGTCTTGGCATGTTCCACAGTGTTCTCCCACATTCTATTTGACATTCCACTCCCCAGGATCTATAAATTCAAGAAGAATACAAGAAACTGATTAACAACTATAAGTGCTTATATGATGATTAAGAACGCAAAACTAAAGAATATCCTTACATTCCTTAATCTCTGCGAGTCTCTGACAAAAACCTGGAGAAAATCTTCAACAGTCATAATGTCGGCCTTCACCAATTTCTTGTGTAGTGCACCATCTTTGGCTATCCTATCCAATCTCCAAACTTCATCATGTAAAGCTGGTGGGTAATGTTTCTTGTACACTGAAACATTGCAGAACCAATAACATTAGTAAAACAATTTCATAACCTTACACAAGAAGAAAACAAGAAATGGTTTTTGATAAACTTACGTTCTCCCCTGTGATCTTTAACTGCAAAAGCCTCAGTTTTAGCTTCACGAACACGAATCCCCTCACAATAACCAGGAGCAACCTTCACGCCAAGTCTGAACTTTCTGCTCCTAATCCAGCTTGAATTATCAGTAAAAGAGAGGTCTCCAAGAGTTCCTATCCCGTCCTTGAGAACAATCTGCAGATCCCCAGTAAGAAGTGGTCTTTTCCCCTCGCGCTCCTTCACTTCTTGACTCTCAAACCTCTCAGCCACCCAATTCTCATCAGCTTCCTCATTGAAGTCACCTTCAAGCACCACTATGTTCAACTTAGCTGCTGATTCAGGACCGGTCTGCACAACAGTTCCTGTGTTCATGTCTAGCAACACAACATGAATGGCTGCTCCTTGCTCTCCCTCCACCTTTCCTCCGGTAAATAGGTGAGGTGGCATTCTTGTTTTGAAATGGAGTTGCAGATTTCTCCCTTCTGGGCCTTGTAGTCTTGCAGGCGAAGACCTATGATTCATAATCATGGCATGACCGGTTGATTATCAACAAGATACATACAGATGTCAAAATATGAAACATGAGTGGTAATAGTTAGTAAGGTTGTAAGAAAACTACCTTCCGGGCAATGTGGCATGACCGAACTTTGTCAAAGCACGCTCCACTTCTTCGCTGACCTGTTTGATCATTAAGAAAAATATAGGATTAACAAGAGGATGGAACATTAAAGTTTATGCAAAATTCATTGTTCTGAAAACAAAATTGTTGATAAGCATTCATGACTTACGATTCTGCGCAAGAGAGGTTCCAAAGAGGAGGAAAGTCGCTGCAGACTATCAACCTTTAAAGCCTCCACAATCACACTGCACACAAATTAGTGTATAGGATTATAGAAATGGGAGAAAATTTGCAATAATACTTCAGCACAGCACCTAGATATTGAACTTTCGATTTTCATTAATTCCTAAAAATTAACTGACAAAACTTAATACCAAAATCTTAAGATTATAATTAGAGATCTAGTCATTCATTACTCTCAATTATACATTTCATGTCACAAAGTATTGCCTAATATTTAATGTGAGACCAACAAGTTGACAGTCCAATGCTTAACCTGTAATAATTATAGATCTAATAGGGCCAAGTGATCGGATTGCTGCAAAATTCTTAAGTTTTAAAGGGCATTCCCATTCCCATTCCCAGTACACTAAATATCATAATCTAATTGTACAATGCACCAAATTAGCTCTTAAAACTCATTTTTGTAATGTCATTAAACTTAGTTCAGATCCTAATCAGTAGTCTCATGAAATTAACCGATTCAGAAACCAGAATAAGTGTAAAAACTGGCACACTCCAATGAAAACAAAGAAGCAAAAGAGACAACAACAACACTAGTTCATAAGATTCCTCAAAAATACATAAACAAAAACAATGAATCAGTAGATTCCTATTTTCCACCAAACCCAGGTGTGGCAACAATAAATAGGGCAAGAATCGAATTAAATAAATACAAAACATCAAGTGAAGAAGGAAGCAAACCTAGCCAAAGCAGGCATTTTGGGCCTTTTGGATCCAGGTGGGTGCTCTGAGTCCTCTTGGCTCTGCTCATATCCTCTCTTCTCCAATCTCCTGCTGTTAGAACTTTCCATTTCTGGAAACTTATCCAATTCCTCCAGGTATTTAGTGCCGTTTCCTGATTTAGAAACCCAAGATTGTTTCTTAGTATCCCAAAAATACCAGAACAGAAGCTTCAGAGAAGAACAGTAGAAAAGCCACCAACTTTCCCCCAAAACTAAGGCTCAAGTCTCACACTCAACAAAGCTAAAAATAAGAAGCTTGTTGTTATGACAAAATTTGGATCTGGGTATGGCTAATAATCTGATCTCGATATTTAGTTTCTTAGTATTTTAATTTTGGGCAGATCTACACTCAATATTATATATTTCTGGGTATTCATCACATTGGAATAATATATAATTGGAGAGCGATCACAGCTGGGCTTGAGGGAGAGAGAGGATGCATGAAACCGCGTAGGTGCAGCTGATTTGGCTTCAGAAAGATATGTTCAGGTTTTTGATATGCTTTCTTTTCCTACAAAAGTCAATGGGTGGTGTCAGCTCAGATGGGCCACTTGGGCCCTGTTTGGATGCTGGGAAAATGCTCTAGACAGACACTAAATCATATGAACTGAGAAAGGGTACCACTTGTCTCACTAAATCATCACCACAATTGTCAATTCACAACTATAGGAAATTTGTCATTACTTAATAGAAATTTTCTCTTCTTTTCTAGTTATTTTGTTTCTAGAACTCGAAATCAAATTTTACTATTAATTCATAAGAGTAACCAGCAACCAGCTGTGAATGATCTTCAATTTTTATCATTTTTATTGAAAATCAATTGTAAACCAAATAGATATATAATTTAAAGGTAAAGTATTGTTTTGACTATGAGGGAAAAAAAAAACTTTATTTTTCTAAACTCACACACCGACTTACTCCACCGGGTCCACTCACACCTGGCGGCGGCTTAAAAAAAGTTGATTGGCAAAAGTGAGATAATTGCTAAAGATGACACCGACACATAATAGTAATTGTAAACAAGAAGCTTTAAATTGGGGTATAAACTTTATTAACTTAGTTTTTAAGTCATTAAAATCAATTTACATTCAGTTAAGAAGAAGAAGAAGAAGATACTAACTAAACTAGTACTTTCTACTTCTGAATTCAAAGAACAAGTAGGTGTAGTATAGTGGACTGGCAAAATTACAAGTTAATTTTTGGAACACAAAACAATAAATGATATTAATATATTACAATGCCAACCTCAAATCTAGAACCTCAGGCAAATTGCTATTACAGGATAGTTTCTTTCTTGTGCTCACAATCACAAGCTTACAGTATGGTACAACACGAGTTGGTTTTCTTGGCCTGCTTGTAGAACATCTGTTTCAACAACAAAAACCACCGTCATGTTCCTTCTCTTACAAAGACTCAGAAAGGTTAAATATAACTTCAGAAGTAAAAACAACAAACATAAACATCGAATGCTGCTTCAAAGTATATTAGCTACTTCAAACCGCATTCATGGGAAATTAAACAACTCTCAAGCCACCTCATAGAGTGATTATAATTTCTGTCTTCTAGTTTTATGTTATCTAACTATTGAGATCATTCACACAGAAAGAAGATTTAAAATGCGGAGTGGGTTATGAACCTGTGATGCTGCACTGAGATCTGAACTCTTCTCAACCAAACTGTCTAGCTTCTCACCTCGAGCTAGCACACTATCGATGGTTTTATGCTGTATCAAATAGAGAAACATTTAATGAAAATAATTACAAGGCACATAAATGAAAAAAGTATATAATATGGAGAGGAACCTACTGAAATAGCAAATTGTTAAAAATTTAAAACTAAAAGACGACCAAGGGATAAATAGTTAGTGAACATAACGGCAAAAGAAATAGCCTGCACAGTGATGCACAACAGAAGCACAAAATTAATGCAGCCAACTGAATACTCACAAGGATAATTTTTGTTTCATCCAATTCCCTCTGAATTTTCATCAACTTATCAGCCTCGGCAGGATCCTGAATATTTCAAAGATAAGTAGATATTTTTATGAATTCGTTCACCAATGGAAAAAGGATGCGGGAAATACAAATGCAAAGAAATAGTTTAAAGAAAATATAGTAATGAAATAACAGAGAGAATACCTGGAATTTTACAAGTGCCTCGTTCAAGTAGGGCCATGGCTGATCATTATCAGCCTGCACTGCTCTCCACGAATCACCAAAACTTTTTTGATACTCATCTAGCACCTGCCCAACAATTTAATCAGAAACTATCAAACAAAATAAGTAAAAATATAGACATTTTTGATACTCATCTAGCACCTGCCCAACAATATCATGGACATTTTTACAAAAAACATATATGGAGGTAGGCCACACCCCAACACCTATCCTATACTAGCAACCTCTGGACATATGTAACATAACCTTCCACCTGACTTTGGCTCACTGAAAAATTAATAATTTACGAAAAGCCATGTTCACGGGTTCTTCATGTGGCAGACAGAATTAAATCATCCCACAGAGGCAACAGGTTACAAAGAATATAATCTTGACTACAGCAACAAAATAAGCTCTCTGATACTTCTCATGGGATTTGTCCCTCTCATAATCTGCAGTATTATTCTCACTTTAGATCTTCCAAATTAGTTGGCACTTGGCAGATTTTGACCCTTTTCAAGAAACCTAAGAAAATATTTTCTCATAGTATTGTATGATCATGATGATGAAAAGGTTGATCCAAGCGAAGAAATGAAGATAAGAACTTTACTGGCAATCAGTCTCAGTATCAAATACAATTTCCATTTCTTAAGAACATCTAAGATCCAGGATAGCGCCTGAGAGATACCCCTTGCATGAAAGGAACTGGGGATAGACACATGTGTTACAACCACAGGAGTCTCTTTAATCAAACTAATTATAAACCCATAAAAGGGGGGCGGACACTAATTTATGAACATCAGGCACTTAATTTGGCATTCTTGGAAAAACAAACCTAAGCGTCCTGCCAAGAGGGATGTTCTGAGTATCATAAAATTGTGTATCCTTGGTTAGAAGCGGTAGACTATTCAGTAAGGGTTCAATTATTTATATTGTTCGCTTGTGTTGGATACATCACTAGACAAGTTGAACAGAATGAGAGGAAAAAAAAACAAATTTCAAGGTGGGAATCAAAATATATGGGATGGTTATGAGAATTAAAACAATGCTAAATTACACACAAACTAAGGTGATTTCCAATTCCCAAACACTTGCAAAAACACAACCTATGTGTATTGCAGTTTAGCTCAACAAGATATAATTGACTATCCAGATCTCATCACTAAAAACTCAAACATAATTAACCAAAAACTAAGTAAGCATAACGCTTGCTGGGTGTACCTGGTTGAGCAAGGAAAATGAACTCCGAACTGGGTAATGGTCATCCATAAAACCCACCGCACACAGGCCATTGCTGTTGTAGGAGTGAACCTTGTACTCTGTAAACACAAGGGAAAAGACACAAAAGGAGATTTTACAAAAGAAATGCAATTTGCCTAAGTAATTCAACTGAATGTTTAAGCGCATCTCAGACATAGAAATAACAAAACTTTTACTGAAGCTCAATCATGTATTACTAAAATATCATGGCATATATGAATTTCCACACTGCAAATCAAAGTTCACAAGAGAATAAATCACATACGATCTTACTGAACATCAAATTACAAGAAATTTTGATCTTTTCCCCCATACAACTGGAGCCAGACAACCCAAAATCACCAGACATGTTTTCTAGTTCCAATTAAAGGACAATTTCATGTTGAATTCGTAATCAAATTCAAATCCATCAGCCCCAACAAACAAACCCTTCCGAATTCATCACATAAAAAAACCCAAATTTACCAGAAATTCTTCCAAAAGCTCATGCGAATCTCCGAAAAGACCATATTCACGAATCATATACAGAAACTACACAAAGTAGAACCCAATAGCTCCAAAAACTAGACAAATACATACAAAATAAAACAATCAGAATCGAGGACTGGTTTGGGGAGAAAACGAACCTGAGTGCTGAACGGACTGGCGTTGACCAGGCTGGGTCCGTTTGGCGACAGTGCGGCCGACGAAGACAATGAACTCTTTGACGCTGGAGCGCTGGAAGTAGCCGAAGTGGCTGACATCAGAGGCGCTGGCGAGTATGACCGGATCGGAGCCGTCGGGGTTGACCTTAAGGACCAAAAGGGATGTGATCTTCATGGCTTGTGATTTCTCCTATATGAAAATGGAGCTAGAGGAGTTACAGCTTTGGCTTCCAGATACAGACACAATCGGTGTTACCGGAGGAGAAAGCTATGGAGGTTGCGTAGCAGAATGCGGATGGAATCAGGTGCGGTCTATGTGGCTAGGCTCGTGGCTAACCGAATCCACGCGCTTACAGCAGTTGACCATATTTTGGAACTTCTATATTCTCTCTCTGTTTCTTTTTTTTGAAAACTACTTTACCCTATCACAAAAACTCATAAAATTATGGTGAATTATAACTTATTTTCATAGAATAATTTTAGATATGATTCCGGTGAACTTTTTTTAAGGTTCAAAAAACTCTAACGGTATTAATTTTAACTTTTTTTTTTGAAATTTTAGTCATGTACATAACACATGACCTCATATTTTTCATAAATTCCGATTTTATCGTTAGTCAACCCTGATCAATTCAACCAAATTATTATTGAATAAAAAAATAAAGATGAAAATCAAACTAAATTTTAAAAAATCAAACTAAATTTAAGTCAAACATTTTTCAGTTAAAATTAAAATTAAACTAAATTTTTATTTTAGTTTTTATTTCATTTTGTACAATATTTTAATTTTAAGAATACTTCAAAAATTATAAAAATTAAAATTTTAGTCAAAAAATTAAGATGAATATTTTAAAATATTAATTTCAATTTTTGAAATTTTATAAGTAGTTTTGTTTTTTAAAATATATTTTATTTATATTTTTTATGAATTTTCAACTAATTTTTGTTTGTTCATTATGATTTTGTACTGTGCAGGGGTAGTTTGGACATTTTACTACAAAGTTAACATAGTTATGACGGATGAATCTTAAAAT
>JAYMSW010001762.1:0-15408 GCA_036897725.1 Erodium texanum | reverse complement strand
ACGCGGGAGGGAAAAAGAGGCCCGAAGCCCAGCCGAACCGCCCGGCGAGCGAGGCCAATCCGGGGACAGCTGGTGGATCTCTCCGTCTTCCAAACCCAACTTCCCAATAGAAGGAACCGATTGTGGGTGAGAGGGAGTCGAGAAGATCCCCGGACGGATAACAGCAACCTCTACCTCAAGGAGTTGTGCCGGAAAATTTTTGCCGGCAAGACCTAACACATGTGAGGCATTAACCTTAGAAAGGGCCGGACTCCAGATAAGGGGGTCCAGCCTATTACCGGACGGGGACACTAGGTGGATGGCGATAACCTCACTATCAGAGGTAGCCAAGGAGTAGATCGAAATCGGGCAAGCCAAAGGAGGGAGACCCACAATCGAAATCCAACGAAAACGTCCATCAAGCTCGAGGAGTGAGGAACTGGTCGAAAAGCTGAAGAACCAAGTGCGAAATGGAGCCCAGTTTGAGAGTTGGAAAGTTCCCCGGCGACCCGGCTCATTGAACAGCAACATGAAAACCCAGTTGCCCACATCAAACACCTGAACGCCGAGCAGGTCTTCTCCACGAACTGAAGCTGCAGAATCTCCAGATCCAGAGGGAGCTTTGCAACGGCCAAAACGCAGCAATCCAATTTGTCGGCGAAGAAGGGATTTACTGCCCTGCAGCAAGATGAGACCGGAGCAGGAGCCGGACCCAGCGCACCATCCACAACCACGTCACGGAAGGGGACCCCAAAGGAGGGCCGAGCCAAACCCTATGTGGTCATTGGAGAAGACGGAGCCGATGGAAGCTTCAAGGGATGGGGACTCCTAGCAGCAGAAACGACTAACCTTTTAGAGGAGAAGAGGGAACTGTGCAGTGAGACAACCGCCGCCTCCACCGCCGACAGGACTTCAAAGTGCACGAAAGCGATCCAAAGATAGGAGGCTGCCGAGCAATCATCAGGAAAATTGCAGACGAAAACAGAAGGTTTAGGGTTACTAGGAGAGGAAGAGAGGTCAGGGGGAACTGAGGGGTTGGGAAGTTTTTGGAGAGGGCATTTTTTTAAAAAAAATAACTATGTATTAACGGTGACACTTAGATGAATGTATAGAAACTATTATTGTTATTATCTAAAATTTGCTTCGTTCTACTGCATGTATGTAAGTGTTAGGGTCACATTTTGATCAAAATAATCTGTGTTGCAAGAATCCCAGCCATACTTACAAGTACAAGATCTTGACACTAAACATGTATCCTAAGTTTCAGTAAACCTTCCAACTGTCAAGTTATTATTGCCATCTAAAAAAGATACAAGGGAGATAAGATTGATAACAGAAGTTCCTACAAGAAAAGGCAAGGCATATGATTGAACTTACAGTTAGTGGATCCTCTGAATCAAGCATTCCAACATTATTTGCCAACATGTCACCATACTCTCCAATACACCAAACTGCCACTCGGACAAGGCTTTCCTGATAAAAATAATGAAACATACTTCTCAAAAGAATGCATTATAAAAGCATGCACAATGAAAAGTCAAGACAACCAATTGTCTTCTTGATCATTTATTTTTGAAAAGAAGTAAATACCTGTTCAGTAGACGCTTGGAATGCCCTATATAGCGCCCTTACTGCATATCCATGGAGATCAGAAGCATTGCTTATCACAACAATAAGGGCATGCCACACTTCATCTTTTACGAAATTTCCTGCCTAGCAGTCATACATAAGAAATCAACTCATTGCTGTAAGAAATTATATGACTGACTACATTAAAAATGGTTTGAATGAAAGATCCACATACGTCAAGTATAACAAAGAAAAACATGGCGAAGCTAAGCTAACTGCATGCAACAAATTTCTCAGAAAAAAACTGTTCGCAAGTAGAAGCAGGATGTCTAGTTACAAGAGACAATATTCCCAAGTGATGGAAACAAAGGCGGAAAAAAAAGAGAGGCAAATTTAAAACATGTCTAGCTTGTTCTCAACACTCCACATATAACGTAAAAGAAATAGAATAACTACAGAAGCTGTTATTTAGGATTCCTTCATTTCCTTGAGCCAGAAGGATTGGATTGGATGCGAGCCACACATCAGAACCTCATAATCAAGAAACTATGATGTAATGCCGCTGTTACAGCATAAAAGTTGCCAAACACTTTCTAGAAGAACTTCTCTATAACTAGGTACCGACTTAAAAATATATTATGCTCCAAACAAACAAGCTATGAATATCTACTATTAATGAAGCCTATAAAACTTGTTTAAATTTATACCTCAGAGAGAACCTTGAGCATTTGATCAATGTACCAAATTTTCTCTTGAGAAAACCTTGAGCACCAAAGAGTATTTGTTAGTTGACTAAACATTGCTGGAAATCCAATCAACTCTTGTGACAAACCATTCTCCACTAACCCCCATTGTATTGAACAAACAGTTGGATATGTGCAAATTGCAATAACACACAGAAGAGAAAAAATAATGCCTATGGCTTATAAAGGAAGTCAACTCCACAGTGATAAAAAGACTAAAACCCCAAAGAAGCATCCTCCGAGGAAAACTTGAAACTAAAAGAAACCTAACAATGCCAATAATCTATGTACTTTCCATGTCAGGCAAATAAAGCTAAGGACTAAACAATGCAGTAACTTACTTGAGTTGCACCCATAGTACAGTTTTCGGGAACAATCCAGGTCTCAGCTACTTACTACTACTACTCATCATAATCTTCTACGATGTATTTGAGGCATTACCCCAATCCAGAGTCTAAGTACTATTACCAGAGCTGAAAAGTGGATGAGCTAGAAGAAGAAGAAAAAAACCACGGTACCCACCTTTTACTTTCTTTTCATGTGGAAGTGATACTGGACCCTAAAGGATGTTACTTTGGCTGTGGATAAAGAAAACACTAATGATAAATTCATTAATTTGACAACTTACTTTTCAACAATGGAGCAAATTTTAGCTGTAAAATCGCCCTTAAAATCTTGATCGCTTACTTCAAGATAGTCAATTAGCTCTTTTGTTAAAGGCTTCACATTGGTCTCATTAACAAGTAGATAAAGAAGCTCAAGGGCCCTTTTACGGATCGAAGCATCTGAGTCCTGCAAAGAAACAAAGTCATGTCACAAGCTGATGACAGTGTAATAGAAAATAAAATTCCCGTCAATAATAGCACACCACAACATAGATTACAGAAGATCATGCGCGAACAATATGTTCTCCCGAGCATTCCACATGTGGGTTTATGTAAGAGAGATTAACCAAATGCACCTAGAAACATACAATAAAATTTACTTTCGCACTATGTCGATACCATGAAGTATGCACCTCGTACTCCTAGGAAGAATGAATAAAAATTCCACTCTAGCCTAGACAGACAGATAAGCAAGCAGTTCTTTGTTTTATCGAGCAAAGTAAAAACCCCTATGCAGTACCTTTACACATTCTAAAATTGTTGCCCGATGCCTCTGCACTGCTTGAGCATCTACTGAAATAGCCTTCATTAGCATGTTTAACGCAACATATCTGGAAAAACAAATCGTATTCGTTTTCATAATATAGTAGAATACTTAACCAGTATAGAGATGACAAATTAAGAAAAGGATAAGTACATGACCAATCAAACATGAAATAATCATTAAGTTTAGTTTAGCTTAATAGGTAATTAGCTACTCTCTCTCCTACAATAGCAGGGACCAACAACTTATGCTACTCATGAGGAATATTATAAACTCAGAACTTCTAAATAGGTATACATCAATAATAATTCTCTACACATGGACTGCGTTCAAAATACCACCAGAGGACAAGAAAAACACAAATATAGGTGCAAATGGCATCATGACATTCAAGCTAAAGCTGGAAATAGGCAAGCAACACTATTCCAACCAACTTTATAGGGCTGAAATCTAAATTTTCTCTACGCCAAAATCTAATTTGATTATATTTAAATAACAAGATGCACAAATTATTTCCAAACAAGATATTAAATAAGTTTGGAGACAGAAAGGTTGAGATAACACAAACAAACCTGATATTATTGTCACGGTTTGACAAGAATCTTCCCAAGATATTGATAGTGAGCACACGTAATCCACCGTTATCCTCAATGCTCATGATCGTTTCAACACACTCATAGAGAATAGCATTTCCAGCATTTCTGTTTGATTCAGTTTTGGTTGCCACCTAAGCCAGCATTTCAGAAAAGGGAAGGAGTAAAGTCAATTGTGTCAAATAATGAAGTAAATGACCTAAGCTAGACTATATTTTCATACATCAAGATCAAGGCATCATGGGCTAAGCCTTGGCAAGCATTCTTGCACAGCAGGATTTTGAGAATCCATGATCAAATGCATGTAACCGTTTTAGTTATAAAAATGGCACTGTTTATGATATGAGAATGGCAACTATTGTGAGAAGTGGAGAACACATAGGACATGATTCCAAAACGAAGAAGTTTTGTTTATTTGAATGTACCCAGGTTTGAACTCCAGACCTCACTTATGTAGAACTCAAGACCTAACTCCAAAACGAAGCAGTCAATAATTGGAGTGAGTGAGAGCAAAATCAGCAATTAGAACCTATGGAGATTGCAAAGAGAAGATATGTTAATAACTGACCTGAGCAAGTATATCATTCATACAGTCACTAGCATCCGCATCTCCATGACCCAACTCACGCAACAGCTTAAGCAATCTAATATGAAGGAAAGGACCCACAATGCCAGCAACATCATACTCAGGTACATATGGACTATTCGCAAGATCCTTAAGAGTTTTGACCAACCCACCTGTGCATTTCTACAACATTTGTCAAAACCATTTGTCATCATCAGGTAAAAGAAAAATAACCACGTAAATCTAAGTTTCACATAATAATTCAGCAATATCCATTATGATAATCATAAAACCTAGTCTAAAAATACAGAACTCTATGAAGGATTCTTCTACCCTGGTATATATGACTAGTAAACAAGCAATTCTTTTTTCACAAACCAAGATAAAAAATCTGGATCCGAGTGAATCAGGATTTACATTTAACAATATGATAGCATTGATATTCTAAACAAGAATATCCAGAAGAGAAAGGAAGAATTCTCAACTATTGCAAAATATAATATGTCAATGACAGAATAACTTTGTTCATTTACAGTACATATAAGGTTTCAAGCTAATCTATGGCAAGGGCCAGCAAGAATTAGGAACTTTTCTATTGTTACTGCATCATATAAAAATAAATAAAAGTTTAATCAAGTATATAACTCAGATCATTTATCCATGTGGCACCAAAAAATGAAAATAAAAAATTGCATGTAAATTAAAATGAAGTGGAGGATGTCTAGGGGTTCCTGGTGTTAGACATGTCCGAATTACCTTTCTAAAAGAATCAAGAGCTTCAGGACTGACTTTACATAGATCTGTACAAAGTTGAACTGCTGTGACTAAGACCCCATGGTGCTTTTCTTTGAGTAAAGAAGCAACGGGATTTATAAAATTTTCCGCCAGGTCTGGTACTTTCCTAACAATCCTTATGGAACATAATGCTGCCTACATTAAACAGAGAACAGTCCACGTATATGAATATGAAATCTAAGAGTGAAACAGAAGACCAATTTAAAATTTTAAAAAAGAACATTTAATATATTCCTTTCATAAATTCCTGGAGTTAAGTATCATCTATAACGTAATACCTAAAAAAGAAAGAGAGACTTACTTTTTTCCGAACATTTGGATCTCGAAAAACTAGCAACCTTTCTACTTCTGGTGCAAGATCACGGGCCATTTCCGCCGAGCAAATATTTCCTAAAGCACAGAGAGCAAGTCCAACAATATAATGGCTTGCATGATTGAGGTCTCTGCACATAAGTTAAGGTGGTGCAGGACAGCATAGGTTACTCCTTTTTTTTCTTTTCCTTCTTATTTTCTTGGATTAATGGTTTATAAATTAAAAATGTTATCCATTTAGAGTAGAGATAACAACTATTGTAGATGAACTGAACCTGTAAAAAACAAAACATGCATTTCGACCAGGATACTGTTTTAATGAGTTTGTAACCAACATTAGAACTTCCTGTCTTTCATCGAGAAGCAACATGAGGGCAAGATACCCTATTCTCTTCTCTGGAAAATCCAGAAGGTGCAATCAACTTCAGGCATTCCATCTGGCCAAAATGTGTAGGGTATCCAAGCATGTGAATAAACATCAGCTTTGCAAGGTTACAATGCCTATAATCTTGATCATTTTCATTTATTGCAGTGCGAATAGCTGCACACTCCTTTCTAACAACAGCACGTTCCTCCGCTGCAGTTTTACAAGCACGTATGGCTCGAATCATGTCCCTGAATCGCAACAGTATACATATACCAATTATATTCAAACAATTTGAATTAAATGTAAACATCTCCATGAAATTTAGTATAGATATGATAATGTTTTCCACAGCAGGATACTTTTTTTACCAGAACAACAGGAGTAATAAATTAAGGGGTAATTGCTGATAAGTGCCCTCATGAATTGGTCACAGACGGAACAGTCTTTTGAAGAAGAAAAAAACATGATTTGATTGAACACTGCTCGCCATTACTAAAACTAACGGAAATTCTATTTCCGCCAGCCACGTGCGGAAATTTGGACTATTCATAAGGCCTTCATAGGAAATGTGTCTGACGGAAATTTAATTTCCGTTAGTTTTAGTGACGGCAGTGAGTGCAAAACATGTTTTTTTTCAAAAGGCTGTTTTCCGTTCGTGGCCAATTCATGAGGGCACTTTTCAGCAATTCCCCCTAAAATATATAAGGTAGAAAATTCCCAGATGATATTTGGTGATGCCAATTCTGACAATAAACTTTTAGACGATAGGGCAAGGTCTTCCAGATGAACAAACTGCCTATTGACAATGGTAACTCATAGTTCACAACTCAAATGAAATTAATGATGGCTACCATTTAACAAATGGAAGTGATTATGGATAATTTGTATAGACAGTACCAAAAGCAATTTTGCTTGACATAAGTATTTCCAATGATATTTGGAAGTGACAATCAACCAAGGAATGTCTCTTTGTGCAGTTCCAGTGAACTCTTTTTACAATGGTTGACGACAGAATGAAATCGCACACAATTCCCAGAACCTAGTAGAGCCTACTAAATATTCCTTGTCATCTTCACATCCATCTTCATAATCACAGCCTCAAGTTGGAGAAGAGTAGTATAGAAGGCAAGGGACCTAAAAAGATAACTATGGAGAAAAAGCTTATGGTATCAGCTTAGCTCTTTCTAAATTTTACAGGATTTCCTTTTCGGCATCTTGGCATTAGGTCTAACTGTCATAGACTTTCCAGGGCTACCTAAAATTTGGTAATTTTATGAGTTTCCTATCAATTTAAGACACCACCTTGCCTACATTGCACTATGTGCATTTTACAAGATAAATTGAAAAGTTGAAGTGATGGATTGTATATTCAAAAAAAAAAAAAAAAAGTGATGGATTGTATAAATTCACGTCACAGAACAATCAACCCTGCCCCTCCTTCTAATGCATCATGCCATGCCAATTAGAAATCAGCATTCAATCAGCAGCTGAACCTAAAAGGCCCAAACCCACCACTTCAAAGCCTACAGTAATCCACACCAGGCCATTTTAGACCGCAATTAACATGCAAGATCATTTGAATTACACTACACCTATCACCGTTTTCTCAAAGGCCAAACACGTAAGCCAAAATGAACCACAATTGAGCAAACGAATTCGAGAGCAGAAAATTAGAAAGTGGTTGATCTGGAAAATGGCAATGACGCGACGCTTAACCAACCTCATGCGCGTTCCGGAGAAGAATTGATTCATGGCTGCGTCCGTGGCGGGGGAGCTGAATCAGAAAGATCGGAGAAGAGGAAGGAGACGCGGAACGGGAGCGATCAGGTGACAGCAACTGCCGACAGATTCGGCAGCATAAATGGAGGACCCGGTCGATGACCCGAGATCCGAATACAAGAAACTGGAGAAAGGGACGAACAGAGGAGGAAGAAGAAAGAAAGATTTGGATCTAAGAGAGACGTTGCTTCTGTTCTGGATTCTTTTCATTTTCTCGTTTTCTTTGTAGGTGAGTTATTGTGTACAACAGTTAAGTTGACTAAATCAGGGCCTTATTAAGCCATTTTTATCTATTAATTTTTTTTTGTTTAGTTTGGATAGTGTTTCATGTAAACAAGATTGAACTTTTAAAGAATAGTTTGATTCAAATTTGTTTGGATCGAGTTTGGACTCGTTTAATATATAAGTTAAACTCGAACCTATTCGTCAAAACAAAATAACATCACCAACTTGTTTGGAACTAAACTAAATTTTAAAAAATCGAGTCTAAAAACACATTGATAAATATAATACTAGAAACCATAACTAATATGATCATGGATACAAACAAGTAGGCCTAATTGACAACAAGAATTGATGCATAAAGCCATCAAAACAGTCAAATATTATGTTTAGAACGGAAAGAAAAAACATTCTTGATCCATGAAAGCACTGATTCAACTCTATTTCCACAGTACCCATAAAACTGTAAACAACAAACAGAAAAGAAAATGAACACGAAATATCAAATTAACAGCCTGAACGCTGAATCAGCACATACCTATGCAGAGCTGGTGTTGCAGCATTCACTAAGAAGCTCAAGCCAGCACACAGTGAGCACCATGGACTCCGCAAATGACTAGCCGAGCAATTTGACTGCAACATTCATCTTATTGGTCGTTATGACCTGAACCTACAAAGACTCAAATTCAAGTTCGTAGTAACACCTTAAATCCTCGATGAGTTTGACCTTCTTGTACTATTCGTTTCTCACAAAGTGATTAATTCGAAATGGGTTTGGAAAAAGAAGAGTGCTGCGATGGTACGATGTAGGTCAATTCCATGGCGCAACGGCGTCGCCAACTCGAGTTTTAAATTGATCAACAATTGGAAATTACATATGAGGTTTATAGGTATTTTATTGTTTTATTTTCTCACATTTTTGGAAAGTATACTTTAAGTAGATTAGTTTCTTTTCTCTTTTGATATTTCCTCCATTTTTGTTCTTTTATAAGTACCTAATGTCAAATTTTAATGAATAGTATGGATAGAAGCTTGAAGTTTAAAGGAGTACGCATTATAAACAGAGATTATCGAAGAGAGCTTTCTTATTGGAGGATGACTTCTGGTTAGTGGCAAAGTTAGCTTTTTTGATTAATGGGGATACTAATTTTTTTAATGATATATAATAATATTGAACAATAGTTTAAATAAAAGTAAATTTTTGTAGACCAAATAGAATTAGGAAAGTTAACTAATATAGAATAAATAAGAAATCAATAAAACTTGAAATAGTAAAAAAAAATTGATTTAAAAAAGTGGTGCACAATTAAGAAATTAGGATTAGATAGTTAAGAATGTATACAAAATTAAACTAGGAAACCTAATTGTTAGTGGGCACAATTACTAACTAATCAAAACAAATAAAAAAAATGAAAAAAAAACTACAACTAATTTTTTTTATATATAAATTTCAGTGGGGGCACATGCCCCCACAACCCACCATATAGCTCCGCCTTTGCTTCTAGTGCATCTCGATGGTATCTATGGAAGCGTCGATGCTCAATGTAGGACCTCGACGTCGTCAAGGGTCATGTCAATAGTGCCTACAAGATAACTGAGGATCAAAATAGTAGGTCTTGAGTAGTCTCGACGATGTCGACTTAGACCTAAATCTATAAATTTGAGCCTCAATCAAATTTAAAAGGAGGTTCCGATTTTGGAAAGTATTGTGGAAAATGACTTTACTAGCAATAACAAGATCAACTCCGGACTATCAATTGGATTCATAGAAATGAACCGACGTGTTTCGATTTCCAACAAACACCAATATCCTGACAATCCTCCTACAAATCTCGAACTCTAGTTGATAATTGCATACAGAATGTTAGGTGAATCAAGCAAAAAACAATAAGGTGTAGAAATTAAGCAACACACAACGATATACGTAGTTCGGCAATATACTACATGAACGGATCAACGAACGAGTTCCTTTATATTATCCAAAAAACGATGCCAGAAATAAAACCGTACTCCTCAATACACAAATAGTAACCCAAGAAACAAGAACTATATGTTATAGTCTAACCTCAAGCAATCCCTATCACTATTGTTCAAAATCCTAACAAGAATCTTCTTTTCCTTTTAGCTTCTGCTGACAGCCACGAGAGCAAAAAATGTTCTTGTTTTTTGCTACTACAACTCACCACCAATCAAGAAGATGGAGTTTGAATTTGCTTCTCCACTTGTTATTATGAGGCATGCTTTTCCAAATTTCCCAATACAAAATGCTTGATGGCGGATAACAAAATGCTCCACACCCTCCCTCCCGTATATTATGAGCACCAGGAGTTTCGTAAATTATATGCTCCTGTACCATATGTATATGACATTCAATGCAAAACAGATGGGATAGAAAGCCAACTATACAGGGGCAAATCACTCTTTAATTCAATACTACCACCAGTTAAGTAAACCGACTTCAATTACAACATCAACCTAATAACAAAGCAGAGCACTGCACACACTCCACAAAGGTCAAATTTTGGCAACCCAATGTATGGTGAAAACAATCAGAATGCTAACAATTTAAGATGCAAAAGACCAAAGAAAGTTGGCTCAAAAGGATCCATCAATTACAACTTAGACAGATTAAGTTCCTAAATGAAGGGGAAAAATCTCCCACATTAATGACGTAATCACAAATCCTATTGTTCATAGAAATTTAAGAGGAAAACGAAAAAAGAAACTAGATAATGTCCACCCTGCATCCAGTCCACAAAATGACTACTCATCATGCCTGCAGGAAAACAGAAAAACCAGGATGAGAAAAGAAGGTTGAATACTCTACAAGTAGTAGTGAAAACTTGCATGCACATTACTGATGCAGAGAGCATGAGACTAAATGTTGCATACCATAGTACACATACATCATAAGATGGGTGTCCTTTCTTTAATTGCATGTCTTGAAAATTTGAGCTTTTTAAAGTTAATTATATATGAACTACCTATAATACCATTTATATGAACTAATTCTAATCACTGAGTTAGCACACGGAAGGGGCAAATGTAAGGGCATGTGGGGAAATGCGATAACTAACTCCACTATTTTTACTATAAAAAAAAATGGACAGCTGTTATGGGCATCAGGAGCACTAGTATAAAATTTGGCCAATAGAATGCACTGATTCCTATAATCTCAATGAAATTGTTGGGAGAAGGCTGCACTACTTTACTTGCCTTGTTGGCAATGTTGTTGGAAAGCCAATCCAACCCTTCATAAAGCCCCTCTCCAGAGGTTGCACAGGTGCTCTGGATGTACCTGAACGCCCAGAGAAAAGCATATCAGCCCATTTAACAATGACTGAGAACGTGCATAGGTAAGAACGTAGTAGTACAACCAAAAAGCTTACCAGTGGCGCTGCCTGAGAGAGTGGAGGCCAAGCTTATCAGTGATCTCAGCAGCATTCATCGCATTAGGAAGATCTTGCTTGTTAGCAAATACAAGCAACACTGCATCACGCAGCTCGTCCTGACAGAAAAGCAAACATTAGTCCAGTCCTTATCTGTTTCTTTGCTTCGAACATCCATGTTAGGGTTACTTTAAGGAAAAAGATTCCAAGTACTTTCTTAAGATTTTACTTGATAAAAGGTAAAACAATTCCGTCAAGTAAACAGGGAGTATTCCTGAACCACCTTAACTTAACAGCATTATCAATGCAAGATGTCTCATTTGATTTGGCTTTAATTAATTATTTATCCGCCAAACCCACATAATCCCCATATCTTATAGCATAAGGTTCATTTAAAATACTATAAGTGTATTTCGTATAATGGTCCTCACAAGAAATAAACATACTAGATTTTTGTTTCGCAGTCTGGGCAACTTTAAACACCAGATGCTAGCTAACCATTGGTAATCTCATTTTCATAGTTCCTTTGTACTTGGCAACTTATAGAAGGATAAAAATTGTGACAGATGACTACCATGTAGTAAAACATTATTATTTTAGGGCATACAACAAAAAGAACAGGTAGAAAGGTCAAATCTCAATCAAGTCTCAACGAGCATCAAGATACCTCATTTAACATCCGGTGCAACTCATCCCTTGCCTCAACAACTCGGTCTCGGTCATTGCTGTCCACCACAAATATGAGCCCTTGAGTATTCTGGAAGTAGTGCCTCCACAAGGGGCGGATCTGTAGAACAAACAAAATATTGATGTCCCATCACATCAGAAGGGGTATAAATCTTTGACAACCTACCCTCAAAATAAAGTTTGACTAAACCCAGAAATGCTAAAAGCCAAGACCTTGAGAAATTGTGTTTTCTATATAATGACCAAAGAAGGGATAGAAACAGTAAATAGTTCACACCTTATCCTGACCTCCAACATCCCAGACAGTGAAGCTGATGTTCTTATATTCCACGGTCTCCACATTGAAGCCTGTCAGAAAATATAAGCAAAGTTACAATTATCCGACTCCATGAATCTGGACATGATAAAACATCTAGTGTAAGGCTCAAAGAGTTCATGGCACTTAAGGTTAGAGTGTGAAGGAGACCGAGTTCAGTTCATTAATTCTACATTACCTAATTGTAAGTACTCCATTATAAGGCAGAATAGGGGATTTAATATCTCATTCATAAAAGGCATTTTCCTAATCTTACATTACCCACAGCATAATTTATTTATGAATCCTATTATTCCCTCTCCTATTCTCTCTCTCCCATTTCCTACCCTTTTTACTTCTAGTAACTACATTATAACCATATGCACATGCATTGCATAAGAACAAGGTATAGATATATAGTAAGAAATTCATGCTATTTTGAATATCAATGCACCTTAACCAATGCCCGTCACAGCAATCCTTAGAGGTTAACTAGCAAGCAGCTAACAACCTTTTACACATATCAAATTTTGACCCGTGGCAATGAAGAATCATCGGACCCTCATATTACATGCAACATTTCCATGACATGCCTTCAAAAACCCTTTTCAATATTTACTTGTGACACTGAACACTACCTTTGTGATGCACAAATAGGACCTCAATGATTACTCAATCACATGTAACATACTAATGACCCTACCTTCACCATATTACCATATCAAGAAGAAGAAAGTCTTATCAAATAACTAACATTACAAATAAAGCGAAGTACAAGTTAAAGTTAAGAATAGAGAACCAGAACAATCAGGTATGGAAGACACATCAGAAAATGCTGATCCAAAGACCTCAACTACCATTCAAGAGAACTTAAAATGATTATCTGAATCGAACTTAATTTGTCACTGCATAGGTACAAACAAACAAACAAAAACTAAACATTACAGCTGGCACTGATTTATGAAACTTCCAAAGCAAGGCAGGCCTTTTGTCAATTTTAAAGCACTGGGGGTAAGGGGAATATCTTAAGCCAAATGAGGCATGATCGAACTTTTCATCCAGAAAAGCTAATGTTCTAGTTCTACTATTAATATTAGCTGATGTGACATAAATCTAAGACAGCATAAGGTTTACATAACAATTACTTAACACCATAAAACCATGGGATTCAAATAAACAATAAGTCACATTGATTAACTAACCCATAGAGCAAGAAATACTTACCTATGGTAGGAATGGTTGTGACAATCTCTCCTAGCTTGAGCTTGTACAAGATGGTAGTCTTACCAGCAGCGTCAAGACCAACCATCAGAATCCTCATCTCTTTCTTAGCAAAAAGCCGACTAAACAGCTTCGTGAATGTCAGCCCCATTCTCCGTTCTGATTGTGGATCCCTACACATACAAACACCAATTTACATACAATAAATGACAACTGAATTAAAAATATATATATATATATAGACGTGGCCACAGCTGCACATGACACCAATATAGTCAAGCATAAAAATGTCTACTCAAACTGGAATTGTCTATTACTGTGCCCAAGATCAAACAGATCTGAAATGTTGGGCCAACATGAACAGCTAAAAAATCATTATACAGTTCGTAAGAAACTCATTATTAAGCTAGATTAGGATCAAACAGGAATTGCATGTATTTTACATACCTGATCCAACAATTAAAATGAGATTCAAACGAATTCACCAAGCAACTCTCAGATCAGACCACAAACAACACCGCACCTACAGACCTAAGCCATACCACACGAAACTCATCAACAAAACCCTAAATCAAGGCAGAAATGACTATAGAACCGCGAATTCCACAAAACTGCGTTCCATAGAAACACTATATTGACGTACCGAAGCGCACAGAACCTCAAATTAACAGGAGAAGAAGGTAAATGCGCGAATCGAGCTACAACGACAAGCAATACTTAATGGAGAGAAGATCTTAGGAGTACAGAACACGAGATTCACCTTGATCGAGAGCTTCGCGAAGGAGGGAGCGGGAGAGAGAGCGCACCGGAAAAATGGGCGCTTCAGAGCAACGCGTGGGTGGGAGGAATTGGCAGCGTGAGAATTGATATAAATGGAGATAGCCGATGGTACGAAAATGACACCAGAGTTGGGCTTAATAACGAAAGCACCCTTGTACGGGAGAGTGGTCATTTCGCGTGTGTTTTACGCAGATGCCTCCAAACGGTTGCTGCCACGTCGTCGTGGTTCAGATCCAGAGCCGAACAGTAGTATACTGTGTCTCGAACTGGAAAGACGAAAACGCCCCTGACAGGTAGTTAGATCCCGTATTACAATATTGGTCCAATCATTGAGAGCCGCATCGTCCAAAGCCTGCTGCTGTGCTAAATGTGGTCGGAGACCAGTCCTTATTCGAGGTTGGTATTCTTTTTTTTTTTTTGAAGCTGAAAGTTTTATTAATGATAGCACTCAGATACAATAATTTGGTGCAAATTAATGGGAATATCCCGGTCACACCAAGACTAATTAGAGTATGAATGAGCTTTCCTGACTAACTAGTAGGCTGTTCTATTCGCTGATCGACGAATAAAGGAAATGGACACTGAAGGACATTCCCCTATCAGTTGCCTATAATCTTGAATTATCGAACCAATAGGTGACAAAAGATCCTCCCCACCCTTAATAGTGTGCATTGCACTCTGGCAATTGAATTCAAGAGCTATGTTGCCCCAACCCTTTTAGATAGTCCACCTGAACGCCTCCCGAATAGCCAAGAGTTCTACAGCCTCAGGGTGAATATTACCTCTAACCACCAAGCATAGGGCATCTACAAGAGACCCTTTATCATCCCTACAAATAATACCCGAGCTATACTCCCCGGAGCCTTGAAAGATGGCAGCATCTGTGTTTATTTTAAGTACACCCATTACAGGTTTGGCCCAATGATTCGAAACTTGGGTTTGTGTTACTAGCCTCTCCTACTT
>JAYMSW010001761.1:0-15408 GCA_036897725.1 Erodium texanum | reverse complement strand
GGCGTCAGCATCAGCATCTGGGAGAGAAGGAGAAGAAGAGGGGTTAGGGAGAGCTCGAAGGTTCGATCCCCCAGGCGATGGCAGCTTAGAAAAGGTTAGTAAGGGTTTTTGGAGAGAGAAGTGTGTTTTAGAGACAGAGAGAGCGATGTCTGAATATTCTCTTTGAGGCAAATCACATTTGACTGTAGTAAATTGTATCCTGTTTTCACTTAAGCATACTTAAATTTGTATTTACATTTTAACTCCTCCCTTGACCTACATTGCTTTTCAATGTTACAAAAGTTACTATTTATTTTTATGAAATGATGAAATTGTCCTTAATTTCGGAATTATAAGCCTACAATAAACCCCAAATCAAAACCTTTTTAAAAACCATATCCCTGAAGGTTTATCTTAGGATTCCAAAATAGAGGGAAATTTTTTATTTCATAAAAAATAAACAGTAATTTGTCTGGTTTTGTATTGAAAAGAACGAAGTTGGGGGAGTTTAAAAAGACAAATTCAAAGTTGCGTGTACTTAAATGAAAATAGGATAGTTAGGTGCAATAAGATGTAATTTACCCTTAAACTATGCCTTAGAAATAACACTTGCATAGACTCAAACATGGCCATATTTAACATCGATTGTCTTTATGTTTTCTTGCTCTTATTTATTGTCTAGGTAATGTCTATATCATGAGTATAATAAAGTGAGTGGATATGTTATTAGATAAAGTTTTGCTAATCTTAAGGAGTAACCGTTATTGATTTCTACCATGGTCACGTAAGAATTGTTGCTATTTTTACAGGTTGGTCGATTTATTTGTTTCAGTTTTCTAATTCATCAAATATTCACATCTTACAATTTTGAAGAAATAATTCCTTAGACTCGATGGTTGTGAATTTAAACATGAACTTGAATTCTATGTTTGATGATGTTGCTCGTACTATATATGGTTTTTTTCCCCAAAAAATTGACCCCTTGGACGTATATAGTTACTGTTGCCGGTTTCAAAAATTGTTGATGTTCTTTGAGAAAATTAATATTGATTACATACTACTAATTGATCGCTTTGCTACTATATTTACGGATGATGTTGAACATACCCCTGTAGTTTCTACTTTCTACAATTGTTAGAAACAATGCAAATACATTATTAAAATATCATAAAGATAATAAGACCGTTGGGTGTCATATTCTTAGCTCTGTAGCCAACACCATGTTCAACCTCCTCTACGTCCATAAGTTCACTAAGTTTATTTAGGAATACTTAGAGAAGAAATATGATGTTAATGATGTTAGAAAGAAGAAGTACGTGATAGGAAAATGGGTTGCCTTCTAGATGTTTGCCAACATACTTATTATGAAGCAGGTTCCCATGTATGAGAATCTGTCGTTACTGTTGACAATGAGGGGATGATGATGTGCGGTGTTTTCCTTGCAATTGTGTTACTCGAGAAGTTTCTACCTTCGTGGAATGGTTATCAGAACCATATCAAGTATAAGAAGAACGATTTGACACTCCAAGAACTCATCAAACATGAACATCGAAGAGGCGAATAGGATAAAGGAAAAAGTAGATTATTTACTATCTTCAAAGGTAAAGTCCAATGTTGTCGAATCTGGTTGACCGTCGTGCATCAACAGGTTCAAACCCAAGCCGAAGTTGAAGGAAGCTCCAAAACAGGTACCGCCCAAGAAATATAACAAGTTCTTGAAGCCATCATACTCGATGTAGAAACCGAGCATGCTTCATTATGTTGCAACCAGGCTGGATATAAGCCTATCAATGATTCAACGAAATAGACTTAAAAAGCCTAGAGCCTACATTGTTGAGGATGACGAAATCAGAACTATTGTTGTCGTAGAGGTAAATCTAATTGCCAACACTGTCGATTGGGTATTTGACTCTACTTTCACTGGACACCTTTACAACTCTAAGGAAGTTTCTTTAAGTTCGAAGAAACTGTACCTGAAGAAGTCGTATACATGGGTAATGAGTGTCGCTTTGATTGTTGGAAGGTGGAAGATTCTGCTAAAGCTGTCATATGAGAAGGCTCTCGCTCTCAGAGATTCTCTTTATATTCCCATACTCCATCATAATCTTGTCTCAGGACCTTTCCTTAACAGGACTAGACTAAAGACCATGATTAAAGTTGACAAGATTATGTTTTCTAAGAGTATGGATTTTGTAGGAAAGGGATATTATTATGAGGGTCTTTTCGTGTTTAATTTTCACGGAGTTATAATAACAAAAGGATGTTTTACTACTCTAATTGAGCCCACTATCACGATCCCGCTTATTCCTTTGTGTGAGTGATAGATGGGTTGTCCGTCCTCTACTTCGGATATTCATGCAAATGGGCCTAGATAAAGTAAGAGGCCCATAATTGAGATGAATTTTGGAGATGAATTTGTTACCAGATTTATTTTCTAATTTTCTTTCATGGAGTCCGTTTTAGACGAGCCTGTTTCGGTCTTTCATTTGAATGAAGAACCGAGCACCTATGTTGGGGCACTGAAGACGATTAAATATATTTATATACCTTTGTTCTATAATTAATCATATTAGTATTTTGAATTGGAGCAATGTCTATTATTGTGTATGATAAGTATCTGATATTCTGTATATGCATAAGGTAATAAGAGATTTTCCTTGATTGACAAGTCATCAAGGTCAATAATAAGTCCCAAGCGGTTCCTCCAATCTCTCTCATTTTATATCGTGCAACGAGATCTTCCACAAAAAGTTGATATATGAGAAGGACTAATCAGGTGCAATGCAATGTATGTGTGTGCCAATAATCAATGGTCCAATATCCATATAAGTTATGAACCATCCTCCTAATTTGACTACGAGTACGTACCTTTTCGAAATCACAAGCTCATCATTGTTTGTTAGAGCAACGCCAATACACCGTCGGTGATTCCAGCGACACATCGGACAAGGGCGGGACCAAAGAGAGAGAAAGTGAAAAAGCGTCTGTAAAATATTTTTGAGCATATGAGATAAATGAAGAAATATTAAGTATTTTCGTAAAAAGTGGAAATCAAACCTGTGGTCTATGAGGTAACAGACTCTAATACTATGTTAGAGAACCAACTCAACTAAAAGCTTAAGCTGATAGTTGAAAGCCTAATTATAGTTTTATATTCTAATAATTAGGAGTCGATTCTAGGCAGAGAGTCAGAGACCCTTTATCACCGACGACTCTTTTTTTGAACCGGCTCTTGGAGTCGACGTCGGGGAGAAAACGCCTTCCTTTTTGCCCTCGTCCTCGTTGTCCATGCTCTTACTAGTGGACGGGGCCACGGCGGCGGCAACGGCAACGTTCTAAAATGGATCCTCCGGAGAGCAGTGGTCCGAAATTGAGAAGCCAATTCAGGACTTTCGTGTGCCTCTATTATAGTTGCGACAATACCATGTGAGTTCATCGTCACAAACAAAAAGTTCATGACCCGTCCCGGACACAGTCAAGATGCAAGGATTTATTTTAGTTTTTATATGGTAGTTATTTTAAAAGAGACCGTTCTTTTTTATAAAGAAATTATCTTGTTTTTAAACATTTTGCAAAATACTTCTCATATTAATGAGAGACATTTCATCTACAACTAATTATAGGATTGCATAAGGGATATGTTTTTTTTTTTTTAACAAAGTCATGTTTTGTTTCGTCATAGATTAAAGTATTATGCCATCATACAACTAATTATCGAATTGCATCAAATCACGCCAGATATAAAACATAGAGAATTTAACCATTAGATTATTTTGTTACTTAATAAGATACAACTCTAAATCATAAAATGTTTTGCACTTAAAATAAGTTTATTTTGAAACTTTAATCATTTGTATTCTAGTATATTAAATGTGATTTTTATTATTCCTGATTGCTTGTGGCTCAAGAATCTCAGGCGTGCTTGTGGCGTTTGAATTTGCGGAGCTCAATCAAATACTAAGAGCAATGCGAATAGAGAAAAGCTGGGGAAGTAAAATTAGTAAAAACTGAGGGATTTGAAAGAAATTGAACCCGACGTGAATCGAACACGCAACCTTCTGATCTGGAGTCAGACGCGCTACCATTGCGCCACGGATCCCTCATGCAATATTTCTAATATAGTTTCTATATAATCATATATTAAAGGAGTTTTGTTCCATAATCATTCTGGATATTGGAACTTGATTATATTTGGTCAGATGCTGTATTTTGTAATAAATATTTGGAAACTAACGAATATAAATAGCGGAATTTAACCATAGCACCTTTATTATTGTAGACAAATGGGCAATTCTTTAGGGTTAGGATAAGTTACTTTATTTTGATTGTTAAGGTAAAAGCTGAATAGAAGATCATAGTCAATAATATAAAAGATTAACATTTGCACATTAAAGATTATTGGCTACCTAAAATTCACAATAGGTAAATGATTACACTTAAGCATAGTTTAAGTTTGGTTCATGGTATAGATATTTATCTCACTCCTTTCGTCTACGAGAGTTGAAAATCTCAAGGCCAGTCTTGAACCCACCAAAAGTTAGAGAAATAAGTGGTAAAGATGAGAGTAAGTACCGTTGCTCAAAGCAAACCCTCATCCCAAAAACTCGAGTTCGAAGGATTAACAACTGGTCTAGCCTCGAAAAAACCGAGAAAAACCTTATAGGATGGGAATCCAAACTGTGCTTGTAGAAGTAGTCTAGGCTTCATACTGTGCTACTATTCAACAGTTTTGATCCCTTCCTTTTGGAATAAGGATGATTTATTACCCAAGGTAAGTCCGAAGACAAAATAGACAATAGTTGAAGAGGTGGCCTCGCTTGAGGGGTCTATTATAAAAAGAGCAAATCAAGCTAACTAATGCGCTTGAGGGGTCTATTATAAAAGGAGCAAATCGAGCTGATAAATGCGCTGCTTTATTGATCTTTACAAAGTAGTAGAAGAGAAGAAACAATTATATATTATACTTGAAAACATCGTTGTGTTTGATTCTGCACACCCTCTACGTATATATTGCAGAAACTAAAAAGTGGTGCCATAATATTACGGCTCTGAACCAAAATAAGAAAGCTTCAGGCAGATGAAACATATATCATAAACATACAGAAAACCAATACTTCTTAAGTTACCAAGGTTCATACATATACGGACGCCCAACTATAAATATTTTTCCTGGGCTCCCTACAAAAACTCTTGTAGAAACAGAAAATGATCGAAACAAAAATATGTCTACCCCTTGACAGCTTAACCTATGTTCTTATACAAATTCAATGCCAAAACAATTAAATAAATCAATAATTTTACAAGCGGGCCATGTGTGCGATAAATGTAGAAAGCACTACCACAAGAGAAAATAAAAAGAATTAACGGATTTACAGACACTATTGCCCTTGACAAGAGAAATCGGATTCACCATGTCTTTGACAAATCATGAGAGAGCGTATAGCAAAACCTTTGGCCTCACTCGTTTAAAAATTGGAAGGCTGGATTCTCTAGAAGTTCCTCTGCCGGTTTGACGCCAGAGAAATCCTTCTCTTGCATCGCGGTGGAGAGGTCATCGACAGAGAAGGGAATGCTGTATTTGAAGCATGGATTAGTCACTATGATTACGCTAAACTTAGCTACTTGAGTTCATTTTGGAGGCAAATGAGAAACTCGGGATTAGTAATAATATACAAAACCCACCTGGAATTGTCATCCAATAAAAAGGCACTGCTGCTAGCATTATTAGAGTCCTCTGTCATAAGTACTCTCATGCTCGCGATGACCTGCACAAGGGTAAAAGTGTAATTGTGATTCCCAGGCATTCAAAAGCTTCACGTGAGTATGAATCTCCAGAAGAAGAAAAACATAAAGAAACTTACATTTCCAGAAACACTTCTAGTATTATAGTTGTCGTCCCAGTAAAGAGTGCATATTCTATACAGCTGTTGAACACTCAGGATCTGCACAAATCAAGCATTCATGTCAGAGAGAGAGAGAGAGAGACTCGAACACATGCTACAAATTCAAAGCTATGAATCAATATTTGGCTGTCAGGATTGGTTCTGGGTCCTGGGAGACTAATGAAAATCTAGCTGGGATTAGAGCATAGGCAAGGAAAAACGTAGGTCCTTAAAAGCCAAGAGCATAGAGGGAGGAGAACCACAGGTGCGATAAGTGTAAAATTTATGCACATACAAGGAGATTAATCCACTAATTTGATCTACCGTGCAAATAATGTTTATTTATTCTGCCCTCTTAGGATCATTTTTGGCTGAAATAAATTGTCAACTCGTACTCGTGTGTGTGTGTGTGTAAGAGAGAGAGAGAGAGAGATACCGGGCACAGATCATGAGTGATTTCATCATATGATATTCTGTACTTCTGATGTATAACCTGTAGATAGAACAGAGAATATCAGCTAAATAATAATACAGTATTCAACATCCTTAGAAGATAATATGAAATCATCTTCATGTGTAATGCTCTCTTCGCCCCAAAAATAAGCGTCCCATTTGACTATTTACAAAAATTAGGAATTCAATATTTTGTTCTCACGTTTCAATGGCTAATTAATTAACTAAAATGGAATGGCATCTATTTCAAAAAGTGGGACACTTTTGGGGGATTAAAGAAGAATGAAATTTTACTAATCAAGTTTAACATACCAAGAACCCAACGGCTTGCCTGATGTGCTTAAGTTCATCCCAAGACAAGCCTGCATACTGCAATCCAAGAAGAATGAAGAACAAAATCAGGAAGTTATACACAAATAGATGGCTCGTGTAAGACAAAAAAGATCCAAAACAATCAAGACTAGATATTCGGAAAGGAACAAATAAAAACCTCCTCTTTAGCTTGCGCGCACCAAAGCTCCAACTCAGCCAAGCCAGCTTTCACATACTCCCCATTGCTGAATGTACAGCACTCTCGGCGTAGAAGAAGACTGGAAAGGTGAACCAAAATACGATGTAAAAATAAATAAATTGAGATCAAATGATAAAAGAAGAAGAATGGAATAACCAATTACCTGTTGAAGAGCATAACATTGATATACGAGAATGTTTGCGTGTAAATTTTCTGGACAAGAATTGGAGGAACCTAAAACACAAATGAAAATGGCAACAATCATTCCTTGATACCCAGAGAAGATCACGAACAGCATAGGTAAATGAGATATTGAGTGACTGGAAATAATTGGACTTACAAAATTTTCTTTTAATGTACAAAGGAGGTTGTTGAAATTCTCAATAATGCTCTGCCAATGACTTGTTGGCGAATCTTTACCGAAGGACCGCCCAGACCTCAATATGTTTCCCTTGGATGTTCTTGGAGCCTAAATTGTCACAAGTACACAAATCACATTTAAAATACAGCTGATTAATTTCTAAACAGGAGAAATACTCTAGGATAAGTAAGTTCAGTTGACCTGGATGCATAAGGCAAGCAATGAAGTCAACTCCTTCTTCAAGTTGTCCCTAATGATTCCATAGATTTTCTCAACATATGCTGTGAGTTGCTGCTTGAAAAGCAAAGCTGGATACTTAGCCTCTACTTGGCGTACTACATCTGGAGGCGCAGCAAGGTGAGCTGAAGAAGGAGATGACCGGAAACCCTGGAAATCGCCATAAAATATTAAATAATGCAAATAAGGATTTGAAATTTAATTAAAATAATTATGTAGGTTTAATGTATAATTTTAATACCATGGTCATCCTCCCAAAGAGGGACGTGGGAGGAAGTTTTCGCTGAGGAGTTGCACCAGCACCCTTCAGACTTCGTTGAAGAAGGAACAATAATGAAGAGGTAGTCGATAACCAATAAGCCATATGATCATTGTTATCTTGATTCTGAAAGAAAGAGAATTTTCATATATCAATCATCATTAAAGCTCAAGCTAACCGACTTGTGATGTCATTAAACTTACCTCGATTGCAGAGCCAATCATTTGGATAAGACGGTCAAAAACACTAGTTCTTTCTGCTTCAAAAGATTTCCAGTTGAGGAGACATTTGTAAATGGTAATGGCTGCACTAGGTTTTCCGTGACTATATCCAATGTGGTTCTTAACACAATTTATAAGGGCATCAACATTTTCCTGCAGCGAGACAAAATCAAAATGTCAAAACAAGTCGACCTACATACTATTCACGAAAGAAAAGCATATCTTGTTTTTGAGAATATACATGTTGACGGTCAACCATGGATCTCGTCAACTTGCTCTCAGATTCCGTGAGAGACTTCTTTACAGGTGTTACGAACTGCTGTTCCTGCAGATGTAGTTCATTCTGAATTATAGCAATAACTGAGTAGATGTGATAACAGTGAATACATATAGATAAGTGGAAACTTCATTCAAAATTTAAATTACTTGGACTTTAGTCTCTTCGCTTTGATGATGACCATTTTCCAAATTCTGCAATTAAAAGTCATATAAGTAAAGAATTAGGTGACATGAAACCACATTGAAAGGACCTCAGGGAGAGGATAAAGAGAAATTTCAGTTTATACCTCAGGAACCGGAGTGAGTAAATGCTCTGACATCTTTTTAACAGGTGGATCACCCAAAGTTTGCTGCCGGAGAATTTTGTTCTCAGCTTCCATGTCTAGTACTTTTTCTTCAAGCCTATTAATGGGAGAGTAGTTATTATGACAGTAACAGGGCATTAACAATGAGAACAAAACACAGATTTTTGTCCACTTTGGTCGAAGCACTTCAAGAAGAAAAAAACGAACCTCTGCATAGACGTCTTCAATTTAATCAGTTTTGATTCTGCATCCAAAGCTTGCTTCAACCGTTCTTCACTAATCTTGCTTGTCTCTTCAAATTTCTTCTCAGTTTCATCAATTTTCTTTTCTAGTGAACTCACCATTTCCTTCAAAACAATACATCAAGAGTGATACTATTAGCAAATAGATATGCGAAAACATGTTAGAATGCTATAGCAACATATAGATCTTATACTTGTGGATTTCACACACCTTCAGTTTTTCATTTTCACTAGTAAGTTTCTCTAGTATTGCATTATCAACCACTGGAACCTCCTTTATAACTGCCACTTCCTCTACTACAGATTTGGCAGTCTCGCGCTCCTTCATGAGCGCTTCTTTAGTTTCTTTGAACTGAAGTTGCATCTCTTGCAAAGCAGATTGCAACTTTGCATTTTCCTGTGTTTTAGCCTCTTCCACATCCGCCTGCAAAGGGACATGAATGCATCACTTACACTTACATGGTAATGAACATCACATATATATGCATCTTCTTCCGGACAATAGCCAATTTAGTTGATGAATGCTATTTTATGGGGCTCTATTAGGAAAAGAAGGTCCTCTTCTGTTTCCAGTGCACGACAACACAAATCAAAGTGAAGTTCACAACATATAACACACCCGTTAAGCTATATGGCAAGCCTACAAGATCCTATTTCCCTACTTACTATCAAAGATTGTGAAAGTATGGTGCTTCAGTAACTATTGATGGATTTAATTGAATAACTGAAGAGAAAAAAAATACTATGCCGGATAGTAATATACTAACCCTCATCCTCTTCTCCAGTTGTAACCTCCATGTTAATTCTTCAACCTGCTTTTCCAATTTGTTTTTGGCAGCTTGGAGAGCTCCAGTTTCCCTTGCGGCCTGAAGATAAAGAATATGAAGACAGGGCCTCGTGAAATTACATGATGCAAAGGAAAAGGGCAGCAAAAAACAATAAAGATGATATTCATTTCAAAAGCAGCAACCATAAATATAGAATATTTTGCAATATAGCCATCATGCCAACCAATAATTTGATCTCCTAAAATTAAATATAAAGAGACCATCAACCCAAATGGGAATCATATTACATAACTGACAAATTAACACCAACTTACTATTACTTATTACAAAAATCAGTTGAAACTTTCAGAGAACTGAAATATTTAAGGATTACTCATCATCATATTTTGATTTAGTATGGAAATATTTTAGTTTTACCCCAAGGTTTTCGAAAGAGAGGGACAATAACATGCTACTTAACCACAACAAATATTTCAAAGAAGTGACATAAAAATAATGCAGACATAAATTTGCACAGCCATCTAATAAAAAGAAAACAAGTAGAGAAAGGTCACCATCTTGAGCTTCTTCAGTTCTATACGGGCAACTTTTCCTCGCCAAGCACATTGTGTTGTGATTGCAGCTTTCTTCAGCTTTTTATAATGTAACCGAGCTAAGTATGAGCGGCAGTGACTCTGCAATATATACAATTAGTATCATTATAACATTCCGAGGAAGATCAAATGTCCAGGTTCCAGACAACTGTCATTACAGAAAACATGTTTGCTTTACCTGAATCAAGATTGCAGCTCTAGTCTGCCTTCTGAATCGTAGCTCAGTACGAGCAGCCATCCCTCGCATACCGGTTTGAATGGAAACAGCAGATGAATAGGATTCTCTGTAAGCTTTCCTAGCTAGATGCATGCGCACATTTCTCTGAATCTTCAGACATGAAGCTTCACTCCGCATGCCCTCGTATACTTTTCGAACAAGTTGCCCTGGTAATAGCACCAAAAGATACTCATTATATTTGAGGTAAATTATTTTCTCAGTGTTCCAGTTATTGGGCAATTTAGCGAACTTAAAAGGACCATATTGGCATTTGGCAATATTGTGTATGTCACAAATACCTCTGCATACAGCTTGAATGCGTAAGGCAGAGAGACGAAGCGAGATGAAGCTTCTGCGGCCCAAATAGGAACGAACTTTTCTCTGAATAATGCTTGCTGATCTTCCCAATACTTCAGTTCTTCGGGCATCCAGTTCTGCCATTTGACCAGCTCTAAGAAACACCTTTGTCTTACCAATCTATAAGAAGAATAAAATGGATCATATAATGAGTATCCAAACACCAGACAATTTATATGCATATCTACTCAACAACCTAAATGTTGCTCAAACAGCTTTCTTCAAATGAATATACATTTTATGTTTAGGAGATAGACCATGTTACTTCTTACAAATATGGCTTCCACAATAGTACATTATATATAAAAAATGTGCTTTGAGCATCCATACCTGAAATCCATCAAGCCCCACCTTCTCTAAAAGCTTTTTGCAAGCAGTGACTTCATTGGAGCTAAAATAAAATAATAGATATGAATATGAAAGATATACATGGTTTGGGGAAATGCTAAGCAACTAAAATATCATATAAAAAATACCTTCCATCCAAAACTTCAGGGGCAAGAATGCCAAATCGGTCTACAAATTCATCAAATGGCTTTCTGGTAGGATATCCAGCACAACTTATCCTAATTGCCTCCATAACTCCCTAATATTAATAGAACCAACAAATGGAAATAAACTCAGGTCCAACCAGTTATAAAACCATGAAGAAAATGTAGTGGGGAGGAGTAGAAGTAAACAGCCATACCCCACATCGTAGTTGTTGAAGAACATTTTTATTCTCAAAAATCGCAGGCTTGAGCAGATTATTGGGCTTCACACAACGAATGTAATGTGGCTCTGTGGAACTTAGAGTTTGAAGCAATTCTTGCAATTGTTGCTGCATGACATACAAAATGTGACTTCATAGTCAAGAATACTAATATAATTATAATAACAATGAAGAACAGAAGTGCATCAGAAAAAGAGGAGTACGTCATACCTTGAACCGAGAACCTATGGAAGAGAATTTCGAACTTTTGGATGATTCCTCGGCTAATTGTGGAAACAAACCAGATACGAAAGAACATTCGGATGCACTCAAGAGTGCTTGATGCTCAGCAACGACATAATCCTTGTTCTTGTCGAGGAACAATTCAGTTTGATAAGTAACCTGAAAGAAGTCACATAATCATTCGGTCATGTATTAGCTTCCATCTCAGCTATTCCTGCTGAGCAATTTTGCGATTCTTCCAGTTCATATGAGGGATACATACATCACCAGCATAATGGCAAATTGTGAAATCACTTCGAGCTAATTTTGGCTTGTTGAAACGTTTGTGGTTTTTAAATGTCTGGTAGAGTTTTTGAGCAAATGTTTCATGTGTTGATCTTGGAAACATACTGCAAAAAGAGTCAATTTAATTATGGAAAATTGCAAGCTTTAGGAAGAATTGCATGTTAGTGATATCGATGTGGAAATAAGCAAATAAGCGTGCAGAAGTACTGCTCAGTAATATTGCACTGACCATGCTTCATCCAGAAGAGCAATTATGCCACCAGGTTTCTGAAATTTTACATAAAAGGAAAAGTAAGTACAAAAGATCTGAATGTATCAACTAACTCCTAAGCAGTAGAAGATAACAAACCTTTTCAATCAGGTCAAGAATATCTTGGTTGTCAACAAACTCAATGTAGCTCCAATTAATTTCTTCTTTCGTATATTCTTCTTGCTCCATTTTGAAAACGTGCTGTTACACATAAAGTTGATGTATCACAAAATTATTGTACTGTAGCTAGACAGAAAATTTGGAAACAAGCCAGAGGAGGGCAGAGGCAATATCCCGACACTAACCTGGTTAAAGTGCTGCTGAAGTTTCTCATTTGTCAAATTGATGCAAAACTGCTCAAAACTGCAAAACCACAAGTCTCAGAACAACAAGTAAGCATCTAGCAAGGTGGTTATAATGCAGAGTACAGAAAAATGCTCACTAGAAGTTAGTAGAGTCATAAGTTAAGCAAGCAAAACCATTAAAAGAGGGGGGGAAAGTTACAAGAACCACATGGTACATGATAATTCAGAGAACAAAAATGATGAAACTAAATTTCTTGCAATTAATGCTAGCATCTCAATTCAAATAGGTGATTGATTGCGGGAGATGAAAAGTTGTAAACTCAATCAGAAACACATTTAAGATAACTCCAATGTGGTTAATTACTAAGTGTTCAAAAGAAAAGGAAATTGTTGTTCAAGACATAAATATTTCAAAAAAGACAAGTTATACTAAATTGAGACGGATTAAGCATGCCAATTTTAAACCTTCGGGCAAGCACCAAATATCCCATTTAGTTTCTTGAGATGTCACACGCATGGACAAATCGATTTCTGGCCCACAAATTAAAACAAAAGGCATACCGGTTAGCACCTGTTTGTCTTGAAACTCTCAAATCCATAGATATCCAGCACTCCGATCAAGGACTTTGAGTTGGGATCTTGCCCGATCGAGCGATTAATCTTAGTCACAAGCCTGTATTAAAAGCCATGAAATTATATAACTTTCAGAAACAAAGGCTGTTTTCTTCAAACAAATGTTCAGTGCTAGATAAAGCAGCAGCAGCATACACAATATGAAAAATCTCTAGTATATCTAGACACTTATTTGAGCACACTCATCAGCCTACATGTTACGCTCACCAGTCAAACAGCCTCGAGTATACAGTTTTAGCCAAGGCATCTCTGCTGATAGCAGCAGACTCTGGATCCAACCATTTAGTAATGGTTTCATCACGAGTTACAATCACACGTTTGCAAAGAGAATCTTCTAGGGCCTTTGCATCACACCTGAACAAAACTAATAATATAAGATGCTACATCTTTTCTCTTGTGAAACTGAACTTTTGAAATTAACCTCTTCCAGTATATGCATGTCTTTGAAAATGCCCACTTGCCTAAATAGTTCAGAAGCAGTTTTTAGATGGAACCAAGAACTCTCATCTTTCGGCATAGATGAGTCATTTTCCTTCCCTTTAACAAACTCAATATTCCCAAGATGGAGGATTGCAGCCACAACTCGAAATATTCCATCCTATGGGTTTCAGGAAGTAATTAGAAAGTTAAAGCAATTTTTATGATACAATCATAATAATATTCCACTTCAAATGAGCATGCTTTCAACAATGTCCATCGAAAAACATACCTGCTCCTCAGCACTTATTCCAACAACATCCATTGCCTTCCTTGTATCAATGTAATCCTGTTTATCATCAATCCCATCCACTTGAAAGCAATTTGATTGATTTAGATAGTGAAAATTTTTTGGATTTTCCAATTTGTATCTCTTAATATCCTCTGGTGGCGCAGCACAAAGCATGTAGAAACAGTGATAATTCCTCTCAGGATCAGACACCTGACAAACACGTGATCTTTCTAGCAAATAAGTTCTCACAGCAGCTCCTGAAATCTTTCCAGCCTTGTCGAACTGAATCTCCACAAACTTACCAAATCGACTGCCACATTCAAATAATGTTAATAAAGATGCAACATAAAGCAGAAAATTACAGTTTGTGCTGGAAAAAAAATCTTCTAAGGAAAGGCATTTCACCTTGAGTTATTATTTCTAACAGTCTTCGCATTACCGAATGCCTCTAGAACAGGATTTGACTGCAAAACAAAATAGAATGAACTAAGTCATCCATGACTTAGATTACTAATAAATTCAGAAACCAACAGATTTTGATGAGTTTAACGAAACCAGAGAAACTGATATGAGGGAACTCTGTTACCTCAAGGACTTGCTGCTCAACAGTCCTCGTCCCCTCAACACCAGCTCTCCCTCCCATGTAAGCAAGATAACGCATCAGCAATTTTGTGCTTTCTGTTTTACCTGCCCCACTTTCCCCACTAACCAAGATTGATTGACTTATTCCCTCATTCATCATAAGTCTGCATCACAGAAACTTTGATTGTCAAATGGACAAGAATATCAAATTAACAATACAAAATGGTAAGTGTAAAAGGTACCTATAAGCAGCATCTGCAACAGCAAATGGATGTGGACTCAGCTCGCCAAAGGCTGCGCCTTTATATTGTGCCATCATATGGCTATCATAAAGATGGGGCAGTCTTATAAAAGGGTTCACGGCAATCAATATACTCCCCGTGTAAGTCTGTAGGAAACATTAGTAAATTAGCATCACTAAATGAAGTGGTGTGAAGAAAAGGAAAAGACAAAATAGACAAACATCTTCAATCTGTAATTAAAACCATACAGAACCAAATAATCCCCTCACCCCCGAACCCAAAAGGGAAAGATAATAGTAAAGCACAGTAACTTTGAGATGTAATAATTCTCTTGAAAACTCACATATATTTCATTCATATCATATCTAGATTTTAAATTCTGTAGGACTCCTGGTTCGTGCAAATAGGACAGCTTTGTCATATCATCCACTCCACAAGGTGGGGCTTCGGTGTCTTTCGGGTAGGCATTGGAAGACTTAACAACAACCTGTAGTTTTCCCAGGAGAAGGAGCCAATGTCAGCAAAATATTTAATTTTTTAGTTGAGAGTGACAAACAAAGCATCAGTGAAGTACAAACGAAAAGTCAATACTAGAAACAGTGAAGTTCATATTGTGAATTTAACAGAGGAGCTCATGAAGAATAGAAATGGCAATAATATATCAACAAGCATTCGGCAGATGACAAAGGCAAATGGCAATATATATATATATATATATATATATCAAAAGGAGTACTGACCGTCTTCCCTGAAGTGCAGAGGACCTTAATATCTTGGCCATTAA